>VDFB02271856.1:0-51024 GCA_007258455.2 Sequoia sempervirens
GTCTCTCCCTCCCTACCCTAATCCCTCAACCCTATACATTAAACCCTCAACCCTCAACCCTAATATTTCAACCCTCAACCCTTAAACCCTCAGCCCTTAAACCTTAATCCCTTAACCCTCAACCCTCAACCCTTAAACCTACAACCCTAAACCCTTTACCCTCAACACTATGCCTTAAATCCTAATCCCTCAATCCTTAAACCATCAACCTTTAAACCCTTAATCCCTCAAACCTTAAAGACTTAAACCCTAAACTCTCAACCACTAGATACCCTTAAACCCTTAAACCCTATACAATTAACCTTGGACACTCAACCTTGAACATTATCCCTCAACATTCAAACCTCTAATCTATACCATATACCCTCAACACTATACTTATGCCATAAACCCTCAACCATCATCCATATTCCTTATACCATCAACCTTAAACCCTTAAACCTAATTCATCAAATTTATACCTTAAACCCTAATTTCTTATCACTCAACCCTTAAAACTTGATCCCTTGAGCCCTCAACCCTTCAACCATTAAACCCTAAACCATTTACCCTTACACTTAACCCTAATCCATATATCATGTACACTTATCCCTAAACCCTCAACCTTGAACACTATTCCTCCACCCTCAACCCTACACCTTCAACCCTCATTTGTATAACCTATACCCTCAAACTTATAACCTAAACCCTAAAATTTATCTCTCAACCCTATAATTAAAATCCAAACCCTACATTCAACCTTGTACCCTAAACCATAAACCCTAAGCGCTAAACCCAAAACAAAAATCCCTCTATCCTAAACCCAATACCCAATACCTCAAGCTTATACCCTAAACTCTAAACATTATCCCTCAACCCTCAACCCTTAGCCCTGAACCTTATACCTAAACCCTAAACCCTACATTCAACTTTGTACCCTAAACCCCAAACCATCAACCATAAACCCAATACCCTCAACACTATACCTAATATACTAAACCTGAATCCCTATACCCTATAAACTTAACCTTATACCTTAAACCATTAACCCTACACCCTCAACCCTCATCTCTCTTCCTCCCTCCCTCCTCTCTCTCTATCTCACCTCTCTCCTTCCCTGCTTCCCTCTTTCCCTCTGTAATGCCTATACCCAATACACTTAACCTTATACCCTCAACCCTCAACCCTCAACCCTACATTCAACCTTATAACCTAAACCCTCAACCCTAAACCTTCAACCCTCAACCCTATACTAAATATCCTCAACTATAATCCCTATAACTCATACCCAATATCCTAAACCCTAATGCCTATACATTATATACTTAAACCTATACCCTCAACCCTGAACACTATCACTCAAACCTCAAACCTATACCTTAAACCGTAAATCCTACACCTTCAACCCTCATCCCTATACCCTATACCCTTAACCTTATGCCCTAAACCCATAACATTATTCGGTAACCCTATACTGAAACCCTAAACCCTACACTCTCAAACCTTGACCCTATACATTATACCCTAAATGCTACACCTTAAATCCTATACCCAATATCTGAAACCCTAATCCCTATACCCTATACACTTTAACCTTATACCCTCAACCCTCAACCCTCAACCCTATACTTAAACCCTCAACCCTACATTCAACCTTTTAACCTAATCCCTCAACCCTAAACCCAATACCCTCAACCTTATGGGTATGTGCAGGATCACCATGGAAAAAACAGGCCCTTAAGTGGCAAAAAAATTAGAAAAATCAGAGTTAGGAAACTTGACGTAAAATTTGAATAAGTTATCTATATTATTTTAAAAATATGCAAGAATAGAATATGTAGAAAATTTAATGTAGTTTCTAAACTACTAGATTTGTTTAAAAAAAAGAAAAATCTATTTGGTGAAAATTTGAAATTTCAATGTAGTAGTACTTAAATTTCAGGGAAAAAATGAGAAGTAGGTGTCTGTCTGACCACCCTAACCACAATAAAATGTTAATATTTTTTTATAAGATTTTAGATATAAGTAGATAATCTATGTCTCATGTGATGCATATTTTGTAATTTTTTCCAAGTGCAATAATTAATTATAATTCTTTTGCATTACAACTTTTTAAAAAAAATATAAAAACTTGTAGTATGTCCTGACCACCTTTAACTTGGTCAAAAAATTCATGAAATTCAATGCTTCTTTAACCCTATAGTATGTGAACTATAGAATGTGACACATATTTTGATTCAAAAAATGTGATATTGTAGGTGTTTTTCTAATCACTTATCAATTAGACTTTATCTCAGAATTTGAATAGGAAATGAATAATAATTACTTATTAAATTAAAAAGCAAGAATAATTTATATTAGTGGAAAGCTGAGAATCTCCTTTAAAAACCCTTTTCGTTTCATCAATTTTGAGTAAAAAAAAGTCGTCAGCCACATACCCATCATATTGCCACTTTTTGGCCCATCATGATCTTGCACATACCCTTATACTAAATATCCTAAACCCTAATCCCTATACCCTATACACTTAACCCTAATACCCTCAACCCTGTTCAAACACTATTTCTCAACCCTCAACCCTATACCTTAAATACTCAACCCTAAACCCTCATCCCTCATCCCTATAACCTATACCCTTAAGCTTATACCATAAACCCTAAACATTATCCCTCAGTTCCCAATACTTAGACCTTAAACCCTACATTCAACCTTGTACCCTACACCCTAATCCCTAATCCTATTACCCTCAACCCTATAACCAATATCATAAATCTTAATCCCTATACCTTATGTACTTAAACTTATATGCTTGAAACCCTAAACACTATCCCTCAACCCTTAATCCTATACCTTAAACCCTAAACCCTACACCCTCAACCCTCATCCCTATACCCTAAACCCTAAACATTATCCCTCAACCCTTAACCCTATAATTAAATCCTAAAACCTACATTAAACATTGTACCCTAAACCTTGAACCCTAAACCCTCAACCCTCAACCCTAAACCCAATACCCTCTCTAAGGGTTTAGGGTACAAGGTTTAATGTATGGTTTAAGGTTAAGGGATTCATGAGGTGAATCCTGAATCCGTCTGCTCAATCAACTAGTCACAACCCTATACCCAATATCCTAAACCCTAAACCCTATATCCTACACACTTAACCCTATACCCTCAACCTTGAACACTATACCTTAGTTCTCAACCCTATATCTTAAACCCTAAAAGCTAAACCTTCAACCCTCATCCCTATACCCTATGTACCCTATACCCTCAACCTTATAACCTAAACCCTAAATATCATCCCTCAAACCTATACTTAAAACCTAAACCCTACATTCAACCTTGTACCCTAAACCCTAAACCCTAAACCCTTATTCCCAAACCAAATACCCTCAATCCTATACCCAATATTCTAAACCCTAATCCCTATACCCTATACACTTAGCCCTATACCCTCAACCTTGAATACTATTCCTCAACTCTCAACCCTATACCTTAAACCCTAAACCCTACACCCTTAACCCTCATACCTATGGCTTATACCCTCAACCTTATATCCTAAACCCTAAACATTATCCCTCAAACCTATACTTAAACAATAAATCCTACACTCTGAAGCCTTAACCCTATACCTTATACCCTAAACCCTACACCCTAAACCCTATACATAATATCCTAAACCCTAATACCTATACCCTATACACTTAACCTTATATCCTCAATCTTGCACATTATACCTCAACCCTCAACCCTCAAACTTATACTTAAATCCTAAACCCTAAACCCTCAACCCTAAACTGAATATCCTCAACCCAATACCCTATACCTTAAACCCTAAACCCAAAACCCAAAACCCTCATCCCTCATCCCTCATCCCTATACCCTAATCCCTATAACCTATACACTTAACCCTATAACCTAAAATGTATACCTTAAACACTAAACCTTACACCCTTAAACCTCATAGGGGGAGAGAGAAAGAGGGGGGATGGATTAGGGAGAGAGAGAGGTTGGGAGGGAAAGGGGAGATAAAGATAAGTAAAGAGGGAAGGAGAGGTAAAGAGACATGAGAGATAAATAGTAGATAAGGAAGGATTTGGATGGAGGGAGAGGTATGAAGGGAGAGAGGGGAGTGGCAGAGAGGTGAGATAGAGAGAAATAGAGAGTGCGTGGTAGGAATTGATGGAGGGATATGTAAGTAGAGAGGGATGGGTGAGATAGAGAGAATTAGAGAGAGAGAGAGATATAGAGATAGAGGGAAGGATAGAGTGTGGGAGAGAGAGAGGGGAGGAAGGGAGAGGTAAAGAGGGATAGGTGAGATAAGATAAGTAGAGAGATAATGGTGATATAGGAGAGAGCCAAAGAGGGAAAGAGAGAATTTGCAGATCCCAGAGGAGAGAAGTGAGAGAAAAGGATGAGGGAGGAAGGAGAGAGAGGAGAGAGAGAGGTGTGGATGAAGGAGAGGAGAGGACAGGAAAAGGTAGGAGGAAGATCTAGGAGAGAGAGAGAGACAGGAGATAATCAGAGAGGGAAGGAGAGGAGAGAGAAGAGAGGAGGAAACCTATGGAGGAGGGAGACAGCCAAGATGAGAGGAGGAGAGAGGGAGTGATGGATGGAGAGGGAGGCAGAGAGGGATGAGGAGACAGAGAGAGGAAGGAGAGGAGGACCCATGGATGGAGAGGATGAGAGAGAGGACCATGATGACCAGAGAGAGAGAGGACAGAGAGGACAGAGAGAGAGGAGGTGGCATGGAGACAAAGGAGAGTGAGGTGGTGGAGACACAGGAGTGGAGAGAGGAATAACGGAAAGACATTGAATGGATATGCTGGAGGACAAAATGGATGGAAGGAATGGAGACGGAAATGGAATTTATAATGGAGGGAAATATAAGTATGAAGAGAGGTGAAAGAAAAATAAATAAGTATATGTGGCAGGAAAGAGGTGAAGGAAGAAAAAGAAAATAAATGGGAAGGTGGAAAAGGAAGGAACATGGAATGGCAGAATGGACATGTGCAGTGGCATAGTGGTGGTTGGCATGTAGTAATGGCAGCAGAGTAATGGTGGTGTGCTCGTATTATAGTGCATGCACTCGTTATAGTGTGCACTCGTGTTATAACACACTCATGTTTTGTCAATGCATTCACAAAATGTAAGTGTGTTATAATGCGCTCGTGTTTTATCAACACATTCAAATATTGTGATTGTGTTATAATGCGCTCGTGTTTTGTCAATGCATTCAAATAATGCAAGAGTGTTATAACATGCTCACGTTTTGTCTTGATTTGGAAATACCCAAGCCTTTGGCTTGGATTTGCTTTGGATTTTCAACCCAAAGGATTGGAGAGCCTTCGCAATGTCCAAAGACATGTTTTTTCATATTTTACAAAATTTCACACAATCTCATTCATGATAGCCGTCAAGTTTGCATGTGTTTCAAGGTCAAACAAATTGAACACCTAGGCAATGTTAGGATCTCTCTTAGCTATCTAATGATGTAATTTTTTTTCACAATTTGACAATGTTAAGGTTTTGATCTACAATTTATTTTGTTTGTGTTTGTTTTTTGGAAAAAAACTAGCATTTGGTATTTTTTCGTTATAAATTAATCGTTCATCAAAATTTCAAATAAATTACATTTTTAGAAACTAGAATCCATTCTACACATATTAAAAAAATATATTTTCAATTAGTTTTCAAAATTTATAGGGGTAGCATGACCAAAATTCTATTTTTCAAGAAGTGTCCACTTTGAAAATTAGTAAAAAATCAAATATTCAAATTAAAAAATTATCAATAAAATCAGGCATAAACTACATACTGTTAGCTAATTTCTTGCCGAAGCAATTTTAAAAATACTAAAAAAAAGTTAACCTTTTGAGGGAGCCACAAAAGTTGCTATGTTATGCCTTTTTTTTGAAAAAACACTAAATTTCTTATGGCCCCCTTTGAACTCCTTAATCTCTACCATTTTAAAAAAAATAGTAGTTTAGAAAGTAGCCTCAGAGCACTATGATCCTTGTTTTTGTTCCATCTCAAAATTTTGAGTGTAACTATCCTCATTTCACATCCAAGGTTAGTATTTTCTTATTTCAAAAAAAAAAGTGGCCACTTAAGACCCCTTTTTGGCCCCCCATCTTTTTGTAGTTACCCGAGACAAAGATTAGAATCATAGTGTGTAAATGGAGTTAATAAAGCCAACAAAAAAATTCTCAAAATCACCTATTCCTCCACAAACTAGAAAGTATTTATGAATTTAACGAAACATCAAGAATATAAGATTTTCATTAGATATTTTAGTTACAAATACTCAATTGGTCATGTATTGAGGTGGTTTAGAATTTACCCAAATTATACCCCTTGCTACCAATTACACAATTTCATAGAACTCTTAGTATTTTTGATGAAGGGTATTCCCCTTACCAATAAAAACTCACCACAACAACATAGGTTTACACAAAAAAAATACAATAGGAAAGAAAATATTTTCTTTTATTATTGAAAATGACATTGCATCATTACATTGCCATCATATGGGCTTTTGTTACAATCATCTACAAGTCTTCAAATCTGAAACAAATTTGCTCTAGGCTCTCAGGTCTTGCCACCAGACTGTTATAGTTGACTATCTCTAGTCTAGCCTCTCCTTCACTTACTTGTCAGCTCTCTTATTCCCAACAACCCCCTCTTCTAATGGGTTTATATCCTCACCTCTGTCTTCACTAGCAAGCCATATCCTTCACTATAACCATGTTGGCCATTTAGGGTTTATTCTGCATTTGATGCGTGCACCTGTAATCCGATCTTTATTTAATTATTTTACTTGTCTTTCCTTAGTACTGCCTCCATCTCCCAATCAACAATCAGGAATGGTTTCCTTATTGTCTTCTATCATACCAAATTCATGCCATGAAACCTACCTCGCTTTGAATCACCACTATCAAAAACACATGTTATCAGGTTGAGATAGATTCTTGAAAGTCTCATCAAATTTGACCTCTCTCTTTGATACCTCATCACCATCCTGTCACCACTCACAATTCACAACAACGATACAAATTGACCTATCATCCAATCACATCCCACCATCTGTCTGTCCATATCATCACCACTTCCCCATCATCGAGATCTCACCTACCTTAAAGACCGTCGCTTTATCACTATTTTTTTTATGACTTCATCATTCATACTCGCCATGTGAGGAGATATCCCAATTAACATTTGACCCTCATCTTGTGATCTGAACCGTCGATCATTTGTTGCTAATCACATGCTACTATTCACCCAAAGTCCATGTCCAAGTGACCATTTTAGTTTTCGTGGTTTACCACTATACAATTGCCTCCTTCATGGACTATCACAGGATTGTGAGATTCCTCGTTCTTCATACCAAACCAACAGACTTCCCTTCAAGCCATGAAGAGCGAAAGGTACATTAGATCGTCAGAAGTTGGATTTCATTCCTCCTTCATGCCACTTACCATCTTCTAGGTAAGGTGTAAGCCCAACATCCGTATCATGAAGACCAAAACCAACTTCCATCCTTTCAGATGTTAGGGTTCGCAATTCCTACATACATCATACATCTTTTGTAAGGCTTAAAGGCCGAAGAATGATGTCCGACTACCCATAAACATTGAGTACGCCTCAAGCCCGAAGTCTAAAACTCAAACTTCTACAGTCCTTCATGATTAGAAAACTTAATCCAATTTAGCCCTTATTGAAAAAAACAATACAAATCTTTTTGGTTGATGCAAGATTTCTCTTACACCTTGGATGCTCCTTCATCAGAAACCCATGGTAGGAAGAATTTTGCAAATATGGATTCACAAAATGGATTTGAGTGGTAGTATCACCATTTTAGACTGCAAGCAATCATCAACCAACCCCTTTGTTGAAATCGATACCTGCAATTGCTTCTTCTTTTTCCTCTTCCAACACTTAGTTGGAACAAGCAATCTCCTCCTCTGAAAACTCTATTCTTTACTCCTCTTCCTTGATGTAGAATCAACTCCACCATAACTCGAACACCTCCTCCAAATATATCTCTCATTCACCTCTAATATTGTGGGATTCATCCCACCATAGTCCGTCCACCTCCACCAATTTGCAATTGAACTTAAGTCTATAACACCATACAAATCCTTCTTTGCATACCAATCATCCCTAACAGGTTCTAATTGAGCCATCTCATATGCATTCACTAACTCATCCATCTCAACATGAAAATCATATTTCTTAAATTCATAAAGAAAACATTTTACCTTCAAATCACCTGTTGCAAATTCAACTTCGTTCTCTTCCTTCATGCCTTTGATAAGGCATGCAATTGTATCACTTTCTTGTCCTATAACCAATGCATCACACTCTTTTTCCACTACTGCAATCCTTTTATTTATACAAAACCCAGTCATATCTTCACCACAAAAATTTAAAACATTGTGCATTACCTCCTTCTTTGGTAATGCTACATCCACTTGTTCACCATCACCCTTGGGTACAACATTGTACTCCTCTTTCTTTATGCCTTCTAAAAGATATTTTTTCGTTGCAATCACTTCCTCCTTTGCATCCACACCAATGTTAGTAGTATAATCAAAGGACTCTTCATTTTCTCCCTACAACAAACTATCATTCATACAAATCTCCTTATCACATAAGAAGTCATCAACTGATGCCAAGGGAAGATTATTAAACAACTCAACTTCCTTCCCCTCTTTCCTTCCTTACTTTCAGCTGTAGTGTTTTCATCCACAAAGACACTCATTTCTACAACATCTTCTACATTACTCTTATCATGCTCAGACAAATCAAAACTTTCACAAAAAATAGAATTTACCTCTTTCTTCTCCATAGTCCACACTTCTGCAACATCATTACACCCACATTCTTTGTTACAACAATATTTATCAAAATTAATATCTATCTAATTATTCTCCATTGTTGTCACTTCAATCTTGTCTTCATCATGATATGTCACTATTTGTATGCCCTTAGAAGGACATATTGTGGTTACACACTTCCCCTCTTGTTCCTTAATCTCAACGCCGTCAAGTTGAATTATGGCTACAATGGCTTTGTCCATTGCTATATGTTGATCCTCATTGGAACATACACCAAAATTTGGGTGAACCTCATCACCTTCTATTGCAACTTTCACTACTCCAATTCTTCCTTCATTATCACTCTTCATGTCATTCCAACACAAACTAGATTTGGTTCTAACCTCACCAAAATATGAAAAACTTTTAAGCTTCTCATACCTAGCCATCCTATTCATATAATTCACATACAAACTATAATTTTTTATACATTCACAAGATGTAAGTTTTACCTTTTCTTCAATTGCTACCACTTGGGTTTCCTCTTCTTCAAGGTCCCTCATTGCTCTCCATATTTTTGTAGTTTCTACCACCTCTGTATCTTCATCCTCCATGTCTTCTAATAGACATCTCTCAGCTTTAGGCTTAGGTTCCTCTATCTATTCATACTTATTCTCTTCCTCGGTGTCACATGCATGACACTCTGTCGCAACCTCTTTCTTTCCTCTAGTCAAAACATCATTAGAATGATAAAATTATCTTCAACTCTTGTCTTCTCTTGTTTCCTCTTTTCAATCATGTCCCTCAATTCATTTATTTTCTATTGTATCTCTATCATTTCTCTTTCTCTAAATTTTCAAAATATCTCTCTGATTTCCTCAAGTATGGGAATCCTTAGAATCCATCTAATGACAATTCCCTTTCTCTTTTCCATTTTTTGGGCCTCTCCAAGTCATAACAACACAAACCTTCAACCTTTAGGTTTCACAAATGTAAGTTCCCTCACATTCAACAATCTATTTAGAACCACACGAACCTTAGTTCATCTCTTAGTTACAAGTACTCCTTGAAACAATATCTCACACAACTATCCTCTACCCAACAAAGACTCTAGAAGCTTCTTTCTCTACCCACCCTCTCTTAGTGGACGAACTCTACAGCTTCTACCCAACTTTATCTCTCTTGGAGGATAGTAGTCACAAGTTCTCTTTCATGCCTACAACAAATATATTATTCCACAACTCTCTCTCTCTTGCATCTTCACCACATCACTCTTCACCACTCTTCACCCACAGGTCCTGGTGCATACTCTACACTCTCAAGATCTTCTAGCTCTAATACCACTAATGAAGGGTACTCCCCTTACCAACTATAACTCACCATGAAAACACAGGTTTGCACATCAAAAATGAAAGACAAAAGAAAACATTTTCTTTTATTAATGAAAATGACATTATAGCATTACACTACCATCATATGGGCTTTGGTTACAATCATCTGTAATTCTACAAATCTAAAATAGATTCGCTCTAGGATCTCAAGTCTTGCCACCAGACCGTTACAGTTGACTCTCTAGTCTAGCCTCTCCCTCACTTCCTTGGCAACTCTCTTCTCCCCAACAACCTCACTCTTCTTCTAATGGGTTTATATCTTTGCTTCTATCTTCACTAGCAAGCCATATCTCTCACTATAACCATGTCGGCCATCTATGATTTCTTCTCCATTTGATGCATGCACCTGTAATCTAATCTTCATTTAATTCTTTTACTCATCTTTCCTTAGTACTGCCTCTATCACCCAATCAACAATCAAGAATAGTTTCCTTGTTGTTTGCTATCACACCACATTCGTTCCATGAAACCCATCTCGCTTTGAATATCCACTATAAAAAACAAACTACATTATTGGGCTGAGAGAGATTCAAGTCTCATCGAATTTGACCTCTTTGACTCATCGCCATCCTGTCAACATTCACAATTCACAACAACAATGTGAATTGACTTGTCATCCAATTGCATCCCTTCATATGTTTGTCCAAGTCATCGCCACTTCCCCATCATTGATCTCACTTTCCTCAAAGACCATCACTATATCGGTGCTTTGTTTATGACTTCATCATTCATACTCGCGATGTGAGGAGATATCCTGATCAACATCTGATCTTCATCTTTTGATCTGTACTGTCAATCATTTACTGCTACACCGCATGCTACTACTCCACCACAGTCCATCCAAGTGACCATTGCGGTGTTTGTGGGTTACCACTTTACCACATCCTCCTTCATGGACTTTCACGGGATTGTGGGCTTCCTCGTTCTTCATACCAAACCAACAGACTTACCTTCGAGCCACGAAGAGCGAAAGGTACATTGGATCATCAGAAGTCATAGTTCATTCCTCCTTCATGTTGCTTACCATCTTCCGAGTAAGGTCTAAGCCCAGCCTCCATCTCATGAAGACTGGAACCAACTTCCATCCTTTCAAATGTCAAGGTTTACAGTTCCAACATATATCATACATCTTTTGCAGTTAAGTCAAGGAGTAAGGCTTAATGTTGAAGCCCTATGTCCCACTGTCCACAACATTGAGTACACCACAAGCCCAAAGTCCAAAACCCAAACTTCCACAGTCCTTCATGCTTAGAAAACTTAAGCCAATTCAACCCTTATTGAAAAGAAACAACACATATCTTTTTGGTTGATGCAAGATTGCTCTTACACCTTGGATGCTCCTGCATCAATTTTCAAATTTGAAACACCTGGCATCTATGAGAGAGGTTCTAGTCTAAGGCCTTTTCTTGAGCATATTGATTTTTCTTTGTAGTATTGTACACCATGCTTGTAGTGCATGCACTTTGTACAATATGTTTGATTAACTATTTGAACTACTTTAGGCAATTCTATAATTTATTTGGAATTTTCAATTAATAAGAGATGTTCTATTTTTATTTTTTATTTTTTTTAACCCATAGATTTAAGATATTTTATTTGCTAATAAGTATTAAGTAAAATTTACAGTATTATTATAATAATAAATTAAATAATAATTACCAATTAATGATATTAAAATAACATGTTGGAGAGGATTTCCTATTGCATTAATCATTCATAATGATAGGACCTTGAGACTATAATTATTAGGTTTGATGTGCTAGAATCCACAAGTTCATACCCATTTCATATTGATTGAATTTTTCGAGTTGCAATAGACATGTACATATAATTTTATTTTTTTAAGGTTTAATGTCAAACATAGATTATGTATTGGATTATGACACTCACATGATACTTCATTTATTAAGAGTCAAGGATTGTGGTGTATCCATTCTCAAATGATCCCAGCCATATATCTTATGGTGTGAGCTTTACAGTTTGATTTTTAGTGGATTCATTCAAAACTTTTCAACTTCATCAATAAACAAAAGACTTTTTGACAAATAAATTATTACTTATATTTATTTTCAAATAAAATTGATAAGTAAATGAAAATTCTTGTGTGAAAGTTGATTAATCTAACAATATTATTTTTATATATTTTTGGGTTCTTAAGGAAGATATAAATTTCACCTTAGTGGTTCTCCTTATAACAAAGAAAAATAATAATTTATATGGAGAATCTTTGCAGCATATTATATGCGGTTGCAAATAAATCTATAAACAAGTTTAAAGAACTTGAGGAACATCTCTGGTTAAAAATATATTAGAAATGATTTGATATGCCTTCTGAGTAAGGTGGACGGAATCAAAGAAAAGATATTTGGAAGCATCAGGACATGTAAAGGGACTAAATTGGTTGCACAGGAAGGCCACTTCGAAGGTGCCGGTCCCACAGCAACCCCTTGCAATCACCTCCAAATCTGGCATGTAATGTAGTAATGCAAGATTAGAAATAATATAGTAAAACATCCAGACATAATGACATCTGTATTGTTATCAATCATTAGAATGTAAATTACCATATTTGCTAGGATTTGCAATGAACTCAGAAATCAGAATGTTATAATCGAGAGAAGCAATTTGAAGCCCAGGGAAAGCAGGTTTGAGTCCATCAACCATGGCATTTAAGCCTGAATTGAATCCAGATGCAGCCTGGTTTATCTCTTCGTCACATGCTCCCCTGTTCAAAAAGCTTCTAAGTGTTCTCTCTACTGGTAGACATCCCAATGGTGGAACATTAATCAAAGCAATTCTACTGACACCCAGATTGTATAACTCCTGCAAAATTCAGACTCAGAATTTACTGCAATTATGCTTGGAAACTACTAAATTCAAAGAGTAGAGACAAGTTATAACCATGCCTTGATATAAGCTGTGTATGTATTCAAGAGGAAATCTGTATACTCTTGAACAGTGAATTGAAGTGGACGAGTTGGGAGTGAGAAGTAGTTGACAATGAAGTCATTGGTGCCTATCGAAATAAAAGTTACTGCCTTTCTGATTATGGTGGTGGCCTCTTCCTCTCCCACCAATCCTGCTATTCTCTTTCTATACTCCTTAAAATACTCAATTTGTTTCCAAACTGGTATCACATTCTGCATTCATGTAAACAAATCCAACTTGTAAAAATGTAGGAAAAAGCTGACAAGATACATAGTATTACAGATGTATTAAGGTCCTGTGAAACACTAAAAAATGTAATGGGTGTCTACACTTATTTGGGCAGTGAGATTGTCTAAGCCTGTGCCAGAAGATGCAAAACAGACACCAGTTAGCAAGTCTTGGGCCTTGAGCTTAGGGTCCAAATATGGGGGCAACAATTCCTTGACTCCAAGTCCTTCAGCTGTAATGAAATGATAGAATTATAAGTAACGTGAGATTTGACAATGGGTAAAGATAAATCAAACCAAAGCAAATAAACAACAATCTTCCAACTCTATAGAAATTTTAGAGCGAAACGAACATGTATGAGCTAAGACTGACAACAAATTCTGCAGTGTAACAAAATATAGAATATCTAGAGCTTTCAGATTTATTGTCAAGCTTTAAGAAAAACATGCAGGTATGGCATATCTAGGTTACCAAAGTAGTCAGACATGAGCTTTCCATTGGATATCCTTCCTGTGGGAATGTGATCTATGAAATCTCTTCCATATGGAGGAAAACCACCAGAAAGTGTCGTAATAATAAAATCATTATTGCCTGTATCTAAATAGGAGTCCCCAAACACAAAAACAGCAGGCACTTTCTGTCCTCCAACAAACAAAATGTAATCACATTTCTGAGCTATTATGAAGATCAAACTTAAAAAAAGAGTGTGCAAAACAAGAGATTCTGCACTTGATTTCATTGCTGCACCAGGCAATCCTTGAATTGTAGTACAATATCTATGTCAACCCTTGTTAACTAAGATACCAACAATGGAGGCATGAGAGATAAGCTTTTACAGGGCAATCCTTCTGTACTATACTTTCTGTCGCTTAATGAAAAAGGATAAAATTAATAGCTAGCGGCGAATGAATTACCATGAGCGAGGATAGCGACATGGATATTCCACGTGGATAATAAATGTCTGCGAAGGCTATAAGGTTGCCACAGCTACTTTTGACCAATATAAATTCGGTACCGCCCTTGGATGTCAACAGAAGGTTCGATTGGGTATTAAAGATTCCAGTTTGGCTTTTATTAGTCCTCCAACAACCATTTCACGAGGGTTTTAAAAACTTCAACAATATCGAAGAGCACTCAGAGTTACAATTATCCTTGCACGACAATACAAATGGCTGAAGTCAGAAATAACAATCTTTTATCTTTTATGACATAGCCAAAGATATTGTCATGGCTGAAGTCAGAAATAGCAAATCTTTTATGATATAACCAAAGATGTTGTCCTTCTGAGAAGATTGTTTTTGAAGAGGGCTGTCATTATTCTCACAGTTCTTTTTCCCATCATTTTTATATTCTGATGCTTTTATATAACTTTATAATTTATAATCATAGACATAATTTATTTTAAATTTTTATTGGAAAAATCAAGAGCATCAATATTTGTATCTTATAATAATATTATTGAGAACTGATTTTCAATGTATTGCATCATGATTTTTATAAAGTCTTTTCATCATAACTTCTCCAATAACCAACCTAGAAGAAAGTAATTAATTGTTTAATAACAATAATAAACTATTGAAAAACTTCAAATCACTAAGATGACTTTATTAAAATAAACCTTAATATTTCAACAATCTTATAAAGAAAAGAAAAAGTATAATGTATGATGTTAACTCTTCAATCCAACTTTTTGAAATATTTGATGTCTCATTAATTTATTGAATAGGAAGAGTGTGATTGTAAATATTACTCATGTAATGAATATTTACAAAAGAGTAACTGCTTGTCTTTTAATTATAGATAATTTAGTCAATAAAAAATATATTTTAATCAAATATATTTAAATGGATAAAAAATTGTGTTTTAATGTTTATATATATATATATATATATGAATTTTTAGGATATTTATCATTAATATTAATTTAAAAAATTAAAATTGTAAACTTTATAACTATGTTGATAGACATATTTAAGATATCAATGTTTAATTTAAAAAAATATAAGACAATTTATTATGTATTATTATCATTTTTTAATTGAAGTTATGATGGAAACATAGAGGAGAATCCATAGACATTAAAGAAAGGATATTTAGAGATGAAGAAGGAATATTTACTAGGTAAAACATCTCCTAAATTAAACCCCTTAGATATATCAAATGAATATAGGGTTGAAGTAGTAGTTAAGTCACTATCATAGGTAATTATCATAAAGAATAATGGCATAGGAAGTGAACTTGGTTAAGGAGGGGAAAAACATTCATGACAAATATCTAGCAATAAAAGTGCACAATGGAGGATGACTAACTAATGATAGAAAAAAGATAATAAATTATAATAATACCTAAAATCCCACTCAATATAAATCAATGAAGAATAAATGTGGACAAGTCCAAATCCTAATCACATTTAAAATTAATGCAAGAAATAAAAAATATAGATCTAAAAATTAAAAATACAAATATATTCAAAACCCTACTTGGTAAAACCTTAAAGAGGTTCGAATGACAAATTGACTATTCTTTGTAAGGAAAGTAGATCATCCCTAAATAAAATATCATGTAAATAAACAAAAATAAGAATTAATAAATAATTCACCATAGATAAGAAAAAGACTAGGATAGATTATTCATATCTAATTAGACAAGAAAATATAATGAAATAACAATAATAATTGCATACTTGATCTTGAAAAAGAAGAGACGGATTAGACTATGATAAATGACTGCTACTTAAAACTATAACTTGATCTAGAATGACTACATCAAAGTAGTCATAGTTTGTAACTTTTGGAACTTTATATGAGCTTAAGTCACTTCCATCTACACATATATGATATTTCCTCTTGTTGATCCATCCTCTAATGTGTAGATTCAACCTTCTAGTGTTGATTTCTCTCTCATGTCTTTAGACCTTCTATACCTACAAATAAGGTTTTTCCTTCATGTTGGATAATCAATAAATAATTGATAGTATTAAAATAAAACCTTTAGGAGTTTACTAAGTGAGGATATTTTTCTTATGCCTCTAGACCCAAATAAATGGTTTAGGAAAGCGTTGGAAAAAACATTTATAAAAAATGCAAGTGATACTAATTTGGAGCTATGACAAAGCTAAGTGATTAGGATTTGTGACTTGATGAGAGTGGAATTAATGCAATGAGTATTGTAATGACCTAGTGTAAGAGCTAGGGTTTTTCCTTGTGTTTTTGCAAGAGATAACATGATTGATGTGGAAAGCTAAATAATCAAGGGTTAATCCCTTGCAATAGGTAGATGTGATGGTTGAATTGCTTAATGACCAATAAATGTATATAACCAGGGGATGATGCCATTTTATAGTTGACTTAGACTTACAATTTGAGTGCTTTGGCACATGAAATAATGAATAATGACTAACTAGATTTGGTAAATGGCTTAGGTTTGAGAAAAAAAAATGAATAAGAGGGTCGAATATGCACCATACATTTGACCCTAAAATGTGAACTAATAATCAAAATGCAAAAAAATGTTTGAAATTTTTTTATGTTATTTTATTTAAATTTGTTTTAAGAATTTTGATCAAACGAGTTGTTAAATCAATAAAAAAAATGCATTAAGACCAGATATTTTGAATACCCATAAAAATAACATAAAACAAATAAAAAGATATAAAATATACTTTTTACATCACAATGACCTACACATTAACCTTAAAATGAAAAATATTATAATAATCTTTGAAATGTTAAAGGAATAAATTTCAATTATGCACATCCCTTTCTCACGGATATATATTAGATTTGAACTTCCTAGATAATTTAATTAAATCATATATTAAAATGTAGATTTAAAAATTTATATATCAAAAAGAAAATTATATAAAATGTAAAAAAAACAAGTTTTTATTATTATCTATAAATTTGAAGATCAAAATATTTAATTTTAACCAGATTTTGTGTATTCTTAATTCTTGTAAAATAATTTTAACTTTTATTTTATATTGACTACTTTTGATTCTTTTAGAAATAAGATCAATATAATTAAAATTCATAAATTTTCTTTCATAACTTCTATTAGAACTGGATTTTACTCAACCTAATTATAATTATATAAAATTATAAGAAATGAGATTAGAAGTCCAACCCAAAAAAAACTATACAGGAAAGCCTTTAGTAATTAATATGAACATTAGATTTCACTCAAACAAAATTCCTGATTCTACAACCATACTTACCCATGAACAAAACCTCTATTTTTAATTTTTAATTTTATATATAAAAAATAAATTAAAAAAATCATGTCTTACCAGTTTGTTTGTTCGACATTTACTTTTGAAGAGAATGCTTTCTTCTTTTTTTCCCTGTTTGTTGCAAAGATATGCAATCATTTAAATCTCTATCATAAAATATCATTGTCTTTAATGATGAAACAATCAATATCAATTTTATATTTTATTTATATATTCTATTTTCCTTCATAAAAAATTTATTTTAACAGCTAATATTTAAAAATAGCTTACACCACTTTCTATACCTTCATCCATGCCTTGTTGCAATGATTCTCAGCTCAATTGCATTCTGCACCATCACTCCGTGGTTCAGAGTGGCAGAAAAACTCAGTTTCTGTTAAACAAATCTAATGTTTCATAGGGAAGCCATATCCAGCAGATAAAGGAGAACCATGTTGCAGATACTCAGAAAGTGTAATGGAGGGAAGATAAAATATCAGGTCATTGAGTACCCAAAACTTTAGATATTAAGAAGTTAAAATTCTCTTGTTTATAAGAGATTATGGGAGAAGACAACCCACGTAACAAATGATTTCTGCAAATAGACACCAAGTAAGTAGATGGCTTTATTTCTCCTTTTAAATAGTTTGGTTGTTTCGCTACCAAATGTCTTTATAGTGTACGAGAGACAGGAGGGGAGTTCCTGCAATATTCAATATTCTTTTTCATTGAATTATCATAAGGTGGACCAATAGTTTAGTTGAAATCATATTCATTTGTTAGGTGGGTTGTATAATATAGGTGGATCAATATCATTAATTGTTTTTGTACTTGTCAATAAATGTGTTTTATTTTATTTCTTTTTTATTTTATTGTTAGACATAATATAGGTGGACCAATATCATTAATTTTTTTTGTACTTGTCAATAAATGCAATTTGTTTTATCTCTCTTGTATTTTATAGTTGGACATAATGCAAGTGGATCAATATCATTAATTTTCTTTGCACTTGTCAACAAATGTGTTGTTTTTATTTATTGTATTTTATAGTTAGACATAATGAGGTGGACCAATATCATTAATTTTCTTTATACTTGTCAATAAATGTTTTTTTATCTCTCTTGTATATTATAGTTAGACATAATGTAGGTGGACCAATATCTTTAATTTTCTTTGCACTTGTCAAACTTGTGGGCCTATTGTTGTATGCATATTAATGGTTACAAGGTAGAATATGATTTTTTCTAAGGGGTAAAGGTAGGGTTCTTGAAAGGGTCCTAATTTTCTTATATAAAGAGAGATCAAAAGGCAAGAAAAGCTTAGTGAATCAAACAAGTAGCAAGATTAATAAATCAATAGCACAAAGACAACAACAAGACACCAACAAGGGGACATCTCAGATAAAGGGACTAAGTATAACAAACACATGCAAAAACTGCTTGAAATTAGAAAGAAATAACATACATAGAATCAAGGCATCTTAAAGTTGAACCTCATTAAAGAGGATTAAAATTTTCCATTGGTTTCCACTATAGAGATATTGTGGCCTACAACCAACTTGTTAGTATCAATATTCTTACAAGTTTATTCAACCTGAAAAGAAACTATAGGATGAAAAATCCCTCTTATCCTTTTTTCCCATATCCTTTTTAGGAGAAAGCCCATTCAACAAGGGATAGAGATTGCAAGAGGAGATGCGAGTACTATTAAATATAAACCTTTTCCCTCCTAAACATGTTGCCATGAAGAGGACCCCTACAATATACCTTAGAGATCCTTCCACTAGATTCATCCCGCATTGTAGCAAGATGAGGATAAATAACACACTATGATGATCATGTGAAATAAAAAATCTTTTTCTTTCCATTATAAAGAGATTTCTTAATGACTATGTACCTAGAGGGGTGGCTAGATTTAAGGAGTTTTTACACATAAGCAATGAGTCCCTATAAACAATGTGTTTCATCCAGTCCCCAATTTAGTTTATCTTGGTCCGCTTCTACTCCATCTTTGTTTCTAATAGAAATCTATCATGTTGATGATGGATTATGGAGTGTGATCTAAAGTATTGATGCAAAAGCTCTCAAATAATCTAATCCAAAGGAAGTAATGATCTAATCATATATATACCAATTTTGATGGTTTCACTTTTTCTCTAATGAAAAACTCTATAAAATCCCTTCATAATTAATAAAAACAAT
This sequence comes from Sequoia sempervirens, assembly GCA_007258455.2. Lineage (NCBI taxonomy): Eukaryota > Viridiplantae > Streptophyta > Pinopsida > Cupressales > Cupressaceae > Sequoia > Sequoia sempervirens. Next base: position 19,759 of record VDFB02271856.1, read on the forward strand.
AATTATGATTTAAATTAAAACTCATTAAAAAGAAAATTTTAAAATGATTAAAATAATCTATTATATCCATTGGCTCTTCATCATTTACAAGGAATAAATTAAAAAATATCATATATTTTCAAGGGATATTATAGGGGAAAATCATAATTACCAACATTCCTTTTTAGGAACAAGTAATAACTTTTTCTTGATTTATTTTAAAGAGTTATTTATTCTAATCTTGTTGCATTATTAAATTTAAGAAAGTAAATCTAAAAACAAATAGAAAAATCAAGCAAGCAACTTGCAAATTTATGAACCTTTGGAGCCTTCAATTGCAACTCAAATTTAAAATCCATGATTATTATTATTTGTTTACTTTTTAAACTTAAATTATATCATTTTAATCAAAAATATATATATATTATCAATAAGGGTGTAGTTTATTGGTCAATGCATAACATTATTGTGGTGGCCACCAACGTTGAAACCTCCACTGGGTCATTAAGCTCATAAGCTATGTGCCTTTGTTGGGCTAATGTGCTTGTAGGATGTATGCCTTCATTGTGCTATTATGCTCACAAGCTATGTGGGCCTTTGCTTGGCCATGGAGCTCATGAGTTTGAACAAAGTGATAATGTCTTGGGGATTGAGGCCCCCAATAGTAGTCTCTGTGACAACGCTATTGAGAAAAAATTCCCCTATAAATGATCTCTTTGAACTCAGACTAAACTAAAATACCAGATAACCCTCATGAAAAAAAATAATATCAAAATTATTTTAAAATTAGATAATAAGTAATTATATTACTTAAAAATATGGGAGAATGGGTGGGCATCTTTCCACACTAATTGGTGTGGAAAGATTAGGGCAGTATCGATGGTGGTGATCGACCATTCCAAAACATTGAAAATACACCTGTTGTTGCTCGTCACAAACAGAGTAGTGAGAGCAACCCTGGTTTTAGCTAACTTGGTTGGGTTGGGTGACATGGTACTGTTGGCGGCCACCTCAGCGGTGTTGCGTGTGCGGGCTGCGATGGTGGCTGTAAGTGGTATGATGACTCATAGGTTTCTGTTTAACTCAGCGGTTTTATCGTTTTAATGATGGCGGTGTAAGGTGTTAATGAAGCAACACTTGGAAGCTTGGCTTGTCTTTTCACTCTTGCATAGGGATTCTGCAACGCGATTTTCATGTACAAGCTAGGGTTTATACATTGACAACAGGTTGGTATTAAGCACGACACACACAAATCTACCCAATGTAATAATAGTAAGAAATGATTGTGACACCTCACAGGATAAGTGCACTTTTTTAAGGAGTTTGGCACTCATTTTATCATCGCCTAAATTGGGTTTATACAATAATTGTGAGCATTTGCATCTGTGGAGAACAATGGGCGAGTTCTCAAAGTTTGTGGTGCGAATGTCCATAGAGACATTGATGAGTATTGATGCTGATACTCCAAAATGGGTGCTGGGCCCCACGCTAACAACGTGGAAAGAAATTTGCCCACACACCTCCCTTACTGTAGGCCCATGGTTGTACCTCTATCCCTTCAATTTGGGCACTGTCTATTAGGTGACAAAAATCTCAAGAAGCATAAATCCGTCCAACCAAATCTGTATCTTACTGTGGCTGTCAGCAACCGTGTGGCCTTTCGCTAGCTCTCCCGGTAAGTTAGACTGACAATATTATTCTTCAATATTTTCTTTCAAACATGAAAAACTCCTTAAGTTAAACTTCTTTTCATATGATTTTATATTTCATAACATGTTTTAATATATTATATAAATATAGTATAAAAAATATATATTAAAAAATAATATAACATATTATTTTTTAATATATATTTTATATTATAGAAAAACTAGGACTTTTATATATAATATAAAAATATATATTAAAAATAATATAGATATATTAAAATTATATTTCTCATATATTAATGAATATAATATAATTTTAAATAATATTTTATATTATAAAAAGAGGGTTTTACATATATTATAGAATATATTAAAAAATTATTACTATATTTATATAATATATGTAATAAAATGCATTTATATAATATTTAATACTATAATATAATTTTTAATATATTTTTAATATAATATTTTATATTATTTTAAAATAATTTTAATATATATATATATATATATATATATATATATTAATTTTTATATTTTAATATAATAGTTTTAATATTATTTTAATGGCGCTTTTGAAAGAAAAAATATTAAAAAGTAGTATTGAAGAAATTTGCCAGAGATTTTATATATATATATATATTATACATTTTTATTATATATTTTGTATTAAGGATAAAATAAGCAACAAGTTATATCCTCAACAAATCATCCCAACAAAATGCAGATTTATCCCCCAAAAACTGATTGGGCAACATATACAGGTAGGGGTCCAATCAGCTATACATTAGCTATACAATGCAACATTTGAAAAAGGATACAACCGCCTATACTAAGCAGCAAATACATTAAGAAAAGCATAAATACAAAGAGATACATCAAATAAGAACAAGACTTATAAATTTCTGCTTTCATTGATTGTTCCAGCGTCAATTTTGCTTTCATTGGCTGCCAACATCTCCTCTGAGGCAAGTACCTCTTCCATCACCCATTCTTCAGTGGTGTAGAGTCTTGGCTACTTCTATTTTTGCAGTGACCCGTGCATAGTACACTGTCTGGAACTTTTCAAGCACCTCCATGAACTTGGTAAGGGCCTCCACGAACTTTTCGGGTTGCTGGTAGGCCGCTACCCATAGGATATTTCACTCTGCAAGGCTGCATATAGAAAAATCTATGTACCGCTGTCAATCCAAAGAGGACAAAAAAATGTAAGTCTGTTGTCATATTTGTTCTCTGTCCAACTCATAGCATATTGTAACCACCTGGCCTCTTTGATGCAATCGTCAATGGAAGACATGGCTAGAACAACTGTTCTTTATTCCACCTTATCATTAAACTTTTTCTGAAAAGTTTCAAGAGCTTGTATGAAGAAGTCAGTGTTCGGATGCCCCATCTGCCAGATGTGCCCACAATTACTCTCATTCAAATTGAACCTCAAGGTGCCTTTTTCAAACAGTTTCAGGAACTTGAATTTGGAAGCTCTGGCTATGAGTGAGACCTGCATTGCCAAGTTATAAAGAGTGAGTCTTTTGACAGACTCAATGAGTGCCCTCCTTGAACCATTGAATTTGGCATCATTTCTTGCCCTCCAAATAATCCATAGAATTTTAGTAGAGATACCAAGCCAAAACATAGACATTTCTTTGCCCAATCTGTTATCTTTAAACAATAAAATTCAATCAATTCTCATGATTTTACCATTAGCATCCCATACTTTTTGCTTATTACATAATAGATACCAAAGTTCCTTTGCATACAAGCACTCAAAAAAAAAGTGAGAAAGTGTTTCAGGAACTCTACATATATTACACATGTCAAATTCACTTTGCATCGTCTTTATGGAAAGTTTCTGAAAGAGTAAAAGCCACCTAAAGCACACTTTCTTAGGTTCTAAGACTGGCGACAAAATACTCTTGAATATGTGGGACCAATGCTTGTTACTCAATTCAGAGCCCCACAATCTGTTGAGGTGATCCCATAACTCGTGTTGTTTAATGAGAGTATTGTAAATTAGTTTTGGGTTTAAGCTGGCAAGTCTGGGACCATCCTCCTAAGATAATTCATTGCACTGATCCAAATTATCATTGTATTCCACTAGGAATTGAATTCCCATGCAGGGTTCGTTTTTATATAATATAAAATATATATTAAAAATATATATAAAAATAATGTATTTATATTATTTTTTAATATATATTTTATATTATATTTATATAATATATAATTAAAACATATTATGAAAATATAAATCATATGAAAAAGTTTAACTTGGAGTTTTCTTTGATGTTTGAAAAGAAAATATTAAAAAAATAATATTGCCAGCCCCCTGACAAACACGAGGGCTTCTACTGCAAATACAGTTACTGACAACCTCACAGATACAAATTTGGATTTGGGCATGGATTTATGTGGTGCATTTTGTAACCCCCATAGACATTGCCTTCAATTTGTCGCATACAATTCTATGGAAGGCCCCTTTTTAACATCATTTATGATCAATTTTGAATTCCAATAAAATAAAATCAATGGTCACTACTACATAGAGGGGGGGTTTAAGACAATTTTTGAGTAAATTGTCTTAACTTGAGACAAAAAAAAAGTTGTTTATTGTCTCAAGTATTGTCTTTAAGGGGGTGTCTCTATAAAGACAATATAAAATTGTCTCTATAAAGACAATATGACATAGAAGTATTTTTGTCTCTTTAAAGACAATATGAAATTGTCTCTATAAAGACAATATGACATAGAAGTATTTTTGTCTCTTTAGAGACAATTTCACGTTTTGTCTCTTTAGAGACAATTTCACTTTTGTCTCTTTAAAGACAATAGTTGGGATTAAAGACATTGTCTCTACAGAGACAATATGTAAAAATTGTTTCTTTAGAGACAATATGTAAAAATGTATTAAAAAAATAAACAATTCAATGTTTTCAAATTCTCGTCGTCCTCCTATTTGTTGGAGTTTTTATTTTTTATTTTTCAAATGCGATGGAAAATTATAATAGAAATTATCAATGATTTTGAAGTTGGAACAATGAACAGTTGTCGAATACACAAAGCATAATGTTCATAAAAAACAAAGAAAATAATGCATCCTAATCCAAATTCATAAAGTAAATGCCAATAAGTATTTTTTTATTTATAGTTTATAAACTTGTTCATACAATCATGAGCAACACGTATGTCATAACATGACATACACAAACGATTCATTTCTAGGAAAGACAAAATGTTAATATTTTCCTAAAAGCCATTGGAATATACCCAACTACCAGCATAACTCTTTCGAGCATGGCAAGGTAGCTTGACAAAGAGTTGACTCAATTGTCTGGACTGGACAATTTTGCTTCAGAACGGGAACTTTCTTCTTGCATGCTTATGTATGGTCCTCTCAAAGGCTGATAACTTTTCATTGTAACAATCCACTAAATCATGTACTTTGTTATTGATGAACGACAAGATTTCCAAATCATCTTTGAGCATAACACAACCTTTCAAGATTTTGATATGATTTTGGAGAGAGTTGAATTCTTCCTTTAAGATAATCAATACGGTGAAAGCAAAATTTTCCTGCAAGCAAACAATATTAGATTTAACAAGTAAATCCATTTGCATTATTCATTTAAAGAACCACAAATCCACAAGTCTCTACACATTAACTGAAAATAATAAATCTGCAAATCAAACCCCAAAAAAAATCCAATTATAAGCAACCACTACACTAGTCATTTGATAGCCCAAAAGTGAAAATATGTGATCCCAAAAAACTTTCACAAATATTTTCTTTCATATAACTTACTGCTCAAGCTGGGCTGCAAACTGTGCAATTTTAAGTTGGCACTGGTTAGCCGTACTAGTAACTTCTTCACCTTGATAGAGCCCTGCAACTCGCTCAAACTATTCCAAAGCCAGTTCCAAAGTTTCTTCAGCTTCATATATTTCACCGAATTCCTGTAGAAAACAATATTTTGAAGTACATTGGAAATCTAAATTATGGAAATTGACTTCTAAATTTCCAAATCAAAATCTGGTTGATGACCTCCAATATCCCAATTGAAGTATAAAACTCTAGAAACCAAAAGATCTGATAGATACATGAAATTCTAACTTTATAAATTATAAGCAATAAAATTCTGCTTAGACACAACCAACACACAGAACAACCAAAACTCTCAAGTAAGCCAATTTCAATTATGATGCTAAGGTAAATCAATCACAGGAAAAAACCTAAACGGACAAGGAAAATCTCTATGAAATTTAGTGTAATGAAGAACAGTTTAGAAGCTGTGATAGTTTTAGCATAACAAGGAGTACAATACAAGAAACAGCTGTGAGAAGAAGTACCAAGAACTGGAAGTTACAGCCATCTCCCACTTTAAGAAAAAGACACAAAATAATGGACTGGAAAGAGAGGACAGCCATAGTAGTGCCAAAACTAGTGTTGACCTTAGAAACTACTATCTTTGGGTCACCATTCAAATTCAAGGAGGATTGTTTGGTCTTTGCTCTATCTATGACCCCAATCACCTCTTAATATGACCTAAGTTTGGAAATGGATGAGGTATAACTCACCATTATAGATTGGGTTCTCAAGGGAAACTTTAACATGGTTGAATACTCTTTTGACATACGTTGGAGTAACAACTCACACTTGTCTTGAGTTAAATTTGATGCTTCTAGATCTTAGCCCATAATTCTTTGGGTGTTTTTGACTCATTCACTAGATTTGTATAAATAGTTAAAATCACCATTGGTCCACTTGGAGTAATCGTAAAGATAGATTCTTCAGAAAATGAGTAGATTAGACTACATTAATCTCTAATGGTTCAAACAAGTTCAAACTTAAGCACCCTTACCTAGATTAGACTTCAAATGCTGGAATTGATTCCAGATAAAATTTGCATGCTAATAACACATTCTTCTTGCTCTTCAACTTGAAAGCAAATGTAAGACAACCTTTAGATAATTTATACTATAATTATTAACAATCAACAGATTAACATTCTAACATTAAAAAATGCCAGCATATTGTACTACCTCAGGATGCACAATTCCAAATGCCCCAATGCTCTTCCCTTTAAACATAATATTTGCTTGTCTACTAAGGAAAAACTCTGGCTCCTGCAATCAGAAAACATCAGAGCAATGTTATTTATAAATTTCAGTAAAGTGTTTATGCTAGATATGACTACTAGAATATTCAAAGAAAGTTCATTATCCTTTTTCCCCTATACTAATTAAACAAAACCATTTGAATCTTACATGAGATGGCCTTATATAATAGCCTGAGTTATCTCCAACTGAAACAAACGGTACACCGACAACTTCCATAATTCTGTCCACCAGACCATGAATTACCTGCAGGAATCAACAAGTAAAACATGCAATGAGAAAATGTAGGGTATCTCAGACTTAATACTAAGAACTCCTTTTGTCCCCAATGCCTGAAAGCATAAAGGCCTTTCTATAGGATGAAATGATCAAATTTCAATTTTATAGTGTAACAAATTTATTTCCAGTCAAGAGGAGTTCCATTCATTCAATTGTTTAAAACAATGAAACAGAAAAGTATCTGTCATATTAGACATAAAAATATATTTAATGCTCTTCAAGGAAACAAATCCTATGACAGATATATATAGATAGCAGAAATAAATGACTGAAAAGACAAAATAGGAAAGCGGGAAAACAATTCAATATTTGAAGTATTTCAACATGAATTATAAGAAACACCCCTTAATTGATAAACTTACATATGAGACCTCTCGTTGGTAGTCAAAGTCAGACCTCAAACCTCACCATAGGTCATTCACCCCTATAGCATGAACTTGAGATGAGGGGGGCCGGCCAGTGACATCATCCTCGCTCTTGCCTTGGGTCTTCACAAGCCCATGTCCAAGAGTTGAGGTGCAAAGTTGGAGTTCCTAACTTTAAAGGACTGGTAAAAGCAGCCAAATGAAGAAATAGATATATCTCTTCAACCAAGGTGTTAGCTTATATTTTAGTTCTCAAGGACGAATGGGAGTGAAAAAATTAATTCTGCAATGAAGAAGTATGATGAGGAATTATCATGAAAAGATTGATTAACTTCAAGAAACCTCTTAGCAGTTCATCTACAAGTGACTCTTCAGGCTAGCAATCACTAAGCCTACCAATGGAAACAATAAAAACCTAAAATTTGAAAGAAAAAAAGACATTGGATATGTGGTGACAGACAAAGTTGTAAGGAAGAGAAGAGGTTGCAGAATGATTGCCAAATATAAAAGTAGAAAATAGAGTGTGGAATGATGAGGCCATGAAAAGCCTTGTGATTGTAATTGAAATTGAATCAAATAAAATCAAATTTGTTTGCAATCTTTATCTTAGTGAATTAAGACAGTAATTATCTGTTTGGTTTTGAATTTGTGAATGGTTCTTGAGTAGAGGGAGCGGAGTCCTTTTTGCGTCAATACCTACTGCACATGATTCGTTAAATCCCAAGGGAAGGAAGTAAACAAAATATAATAAGTTCCAAAAATAATTACTAATAGTACTCACTTGGAGTTGTTTCATTGCCCAATGACACTTTGTAAGAAACATGATACTCATTGCCATGGAGAGGGAGATAGTTTCATGGCCTGCACAGAGAAGAAACAAAAGAGTTTCTGCCACAAATTCATTAGAAAGAGTAATATCAACCATACATGCAAAATCAGCCAAAACGGAATACAAATGTAATATAAGTAGAGCATAGAATCAGTCAAAACAGAATACAAATGTCAGCTGACAAGCAATATCAATCATACATGCAGAAGGCAAAGAAAAATTAAATACAACTACATGATATAAAAGCCAAGGAATCTCCACATCCTGTCAATGTCAAGCTTTGAGCTGAAAATTATTTCAGTGTTAGATTTGATCTTAGCCATGGATGTGTTCTGATCTTCATTGATTTCTTTCAGTAGTGTGCTTTATTTTAATTGATGTACACATTGTGCAGAGAGGTCAGATGATGTAAAAGTGTGTTTGTTATTTTAATTTGTTAGCGAACAATCAATATTGTACATCCTTTGGGCAGAAGCTTTTAACCCCTAGATCATGAAGCCATAAAGCAACAAGATCACGTTTTGATTGCAGAGTCACATCTTTATGGCTCTATTTCAGTTAGTGGGGAAAATGTGACTTATAAATGGAGGTGGAATTCCTATCATGCAATGTATAATGGAGCTGATGTTGGCATGGACAGTCAATAAGGTGTTGCAGGGTAGATTTCACTTTTTCATCACAGTCACAATCCACCTATTGCCCTATTAGCATATACATCGGAGAAGATTCATATGATAACCAAATGAATTGAATCAAAGCATGATCAGGTGTATGAATTTGATTCCACATTGAAAGTATGATCCTTGGAACATCTTATTGATACTTGACAAGGGTTTAAAAAAAGCAGCAGTCTCACATGTGGGCAAGGTTCAAGCTAAAACCCTGAACAACATTCAAGAGTGACAGTCTAAAAGGTTTCAAGGAGCATTCTAAATGAAAGTTTGGATGCAAGGGTCACCAAGAGATAGTAGCCATTATTGAAATGCATATGTGTCAGACAGGGGCAACATTCTTTCAGAGACACTGACTTGTTATCTAGTACACCTATGCAGTGGCAAGGATAGTAATCTCATGAATGAATTTGATGCATAGTTACAAACTCTGTTTAAAGCCTTTGTAATGTGTGCAGCTTGTGCAGGGTTAAAAGTGACTGAATATAGTGCATATGACTATGCAACATAGGGTTTTATGGTACATTGTTTAGTCAAATGCATGTGACAGTCACCTAAGGGGGCGGTCTTAAAGTCCAAAAGAGCTCGATCTTTTCAGACTGGGCGCTTCAATCTCTGAGATCAGGGCATATACCAAACCAGGAGGCATTTAACGGGTATCTTAATTAAATTTTTGTATGTAGTTGTGTTATAACTGTTGTAGCATTGGCTCTGAAACTGCTGCTAGTTCATGCATCAGATGTATGCAAAGGGGGTAGCAAATATGCTGTTATGAAATTCACTAATCAGGACTGAAGTGCCATTTTCTTAATTTGAGTATTTCCTTGAAAAAGAATCCACATAACTTCTAATGTTTCTTGAGTATTTATTATCTTGAAACATTCTATGTGTCATGTCCCTTACCCCAAATGTATCAAAATACGAAAATTATAATCATAATAAATCTGTGTCACTAATTTACAATTACTTGGAAAAAATTTCCGTAAGGGTTAGGGAAAATATCTACATAGAAATTTTAAAAAAAAAACCGGAGACCTTGAAAAAGTTCACCAGAAATTTGCAATTTTATCAAGAAAATAAATGCCAAAAAAAGGGTCTAAAATCACATTGAATGATTAAATAAAATAAATTATAATCATAGTTAAATTTCAATGAAAAAATGGGCACCCAGGCTGAGCACCAATTAATCACAATAAATTGTGATTTTTTGCAGATCTCTGCAACTCTGGTTTCTTCTACATCTGGACTTATTTCACAATCAGCATCAGAACTACAAACCAATCAAAAGCATGTAGATTCATGGATATTTCTACAAGAAAGATAACCATTAGTAGAGATGATTTTCACTACTGTCAATTCTGGTATGACATGATTTCATGTGGGATTCATGTTGTGAATGCTTTGGTTTCTAGTTCTTGATGCCATTGAGTACAGAGTACAAATCCTAGAATTGAGAAAATAAGAAAAGGAAATTTAACCACTACAAACCCTAGCATTGAATATTTTTTTTACAGAACCATGCCTTGAAAAATTAAAGAAAGGGATTTTTAAATGCAAAAACTCTAGACCAATTTGAATCCACGTGGAACATAAAGGAACATGTAAGGGAAGAATTTAGAAATGTAAATGAAAGCTGGAAAAGCTTGGGGAAAAAAGAAAGAAAAAAAAACATACTTGAAACATCTAATTTGTCACTGAATTGGTCTACTTAACCCTCTTCATCATTTTATATCTATAAATCCACACCAAAACACCAGACTGGTGTTCGGTGAAGCACTTGCATTTTTTTGTTCATTGTAGCCTCCCTTGAGTGAAGGTTTTAACCTTACAAGGCTTTCAACATGGCACCATGGAATTTTAACAAGATCACTTATTTTATAAATTTAAATCCACACCAAAACACCAAACCAGGGTGTTGGGTTTGGCACTTATAAAGTTTTGATTTATAAGGAGGCTTTAAGCTTGCTTGTTGTATAACCTGCGACTATGAATTTGAATGTGGATTGATTCTTGTGTATTTGTATATCCACACCAAAACACCAAACTTGGCTTTTGAATGGGGCAATTATAGACTTTGATTTATTGTAGCCTCTTTGGAGCAAAGGTTTTAACTTTTAAGCTTGCCCGGTAAAGAACATGTCATTTAGGATTAAACATGAACAAATTCTCTTGTAAATGTAAATCCAAACTGTGGTGTTTGGTGAATGCATTATTTATTGAAGAACATTCAGAGCACACGTGAAATATAATCAGCTGTTATGAAATTTCAGAGTACACATTAAAGATAATCAGCTGTACAGACAAAATTTATATCATTTTTTTGTATTTCAATCTGATGATTGACAAAGGTTATGGGCTAACACATCTAGTTGTAGTGGAAAGTTCATTTATTTTTCTCAAGTGACTCTTGGATAGCCAAAATTAAATATAGAACTAATTCTTATTAGCACGTGGAATTTTCTTTTATGATTTTTGGCTGTATAACAGTGCTTTGTTTCTTTTTTGTTGAAATGTAGTGTGTTGAAGTAATAATCATTCTGAGTGACTTTTGTATAATGAAACTGAAATTATATTATAATCGGTTTATGATCTATATTAATTTTAGTCATAGTTACCAAGACCACAACGTTAAAGGGAATACCAAGAGATACAAGGGAGGCTCGTTATAGTATACATTTTTATGGAATTAGAATTCTGTGAGAAACCTTTAATTTAACATGTTCATATTAAATTTCATGATAACCTGGGCATTATATTTTTTTATGCACGGGAATTTATCAGTCAAACTGATTTTCAGGATTACTGGATCTTCAAAATTCACATTTTTGTATTACATTGTAGAACACGATATTGTAGAAAGGGGACATTACACTGTAGAACACAATATTATGATTTATAAAAATTGATAATAAGGGAGGGTTCATTAATTGGCCTTAAATTAATAAATCATTGATAATTAGTTGCTTATCTCTCCAGCTTAAATCTGTTCTCTGTTTTCACTTCTTAATGTTTCTTAATGTAATGATAATTAATAAATCTGTGTCACTAATTTGCAAGAGACAGAATAATAATAGGCTGTGTATTCATATGGTTCTGATTAATCATGTGTTACAGAATTTATGGTATAGATCTGTGTTGTATAGAAACAACACACTAATATAAAAGAGAAAGGAACTTAAAAAGGATAATCTGAAATATAGTTTTCTGAACTTCTGTCATTTATAACTTTCAGCTAGATTAACCAAAACCGTTGAAACCTTGAACATAGGTGTATTGAGCATTCCTAACCAACACACTATAACCGCATAAGTTGATCTTGAAACATGAGCAAATTTGCACCAGAATATCGGATTAAGATGACACAAAGATTGTTTTATCAGATCAAGCAAAATTGACAACAAACATTGTTGGCATCAATGACAACAAGTTGCAAAGGGTTCCTTGTTCATTCTTTCAACAAGCTATTCCTAGACTCTATGGCTTTCCTCTCTAAAAATATTTTTCTCACAAGGTGAGTATTTATTCTCAGCATTGTTTTTTAACTTCTTAAACCCTTTAAGGCCATTGCTATATTTTTTATTTTCTTTGAAGTAGTATTCTATATTTTGTAAACTCTTGTCAAATTTTCCCTAAGCACTTATGTTCAAGCAATCATAAATGAGGATGAAAATTCCTTAGGTTTTTTGGAGATTAGAGGATGAAAACCATTTGGTTTCAAGAGTTCAATTGCTGCAGCTGTGACAGTTTTCCAGTGGAGTCAGGAAGGTTATTTAAACATACACACCCTTCTATATTCAACGTTGCAGCTGTGACAGGTTGCCAATGGAATCAAGGAGGTTATTTAAACCATTACAATATTTTATTTTCAAGTGCTGCAGCTGCACTAGATTGTCAATAGAATCAAGGAGGTTATTTAAACCTTTGAAACTTCCTATTATGTTCAAGTGCTACAGCTGTGACAGGTTGACAATGGAATCAGGGAGGTTATTTAAACCTCTACAACTTTCTATTTTCAAGTACTGCAGATGTGAAAGGTTGCCAATGGAATCAGGAAGGTTTTTTTAAACCTCTACAGTCTTCTATGTTCAAGTGTTGCAACTGTGATAGGTTGCCAATAGAATCAGGGAGGTTATTTGAACTTTTACACCCTTCTATGTTCAAGTGTTGCAGCTGTGACAGGTTACCAATGGAATCAGGGACGTTATTTAAACCTACACACTCCATTATATTCAAGTGTTGTAGCTATGACAGGTTGTCAATGGAATCAATTTCAGAAGATTCATCCAAAGAGGAAATTGATTTCCCAGCTGAAGACTGATGATTTTCAATAATTTTATGGATCACAGTTGGTTACAAATTCAACTATAACAGGGGAAAACCTATAAGATAGACACGTAAATCCACTTTCTGTAGCTTTTGAAGAACATTTCACAGAACAAAAGCAATCTGAACAGAAAGAGATTCTCCAAGAAGATGATTTAAATAAATCAAGTGAAGATGGCAGACACAAGGATGATGGGGAAGCTTCAGTGGAGGATCTTTCTTCATTCCAATTCCTAATGCTGAAATAACTGATGACCTGCATATTAACTCCAAAATCAAATATCTTGCCATCCCAAAGGCTTTTCAAAATATTCATTAACTTAGAGGTCTGGGATTCCTTATGATCCCCATGAATTTGTTTCAAGACATTATGATTAATTCTATTTGTAGCTAAGTCATATTAATCATACTGATGTCATTCTTTGATCAAGCAAATTCCAGACCAAAATGAGCCAAAGCCAAAAATAAATGGTGCACAAAGACAGATGAGGTATCAAACGTAAGTTGTACTCTTTACAGATTTGGGCAATCAACGAAAATCTCTACAAGTTCCAGGATTCACTGAATTTTAATTTCAATGAGGTGAAAGATAGTTTATGAGAGAGCAGATCACGCTATTTTAACTTTTAAGAATATTGAATGATTACTAAATGTAAAAATAGGAAAACTTTCAAGGTAAAAATTATGCCCGGAATACACAGTCATGTGCCATGAAAGTGCATAAATCTTTGGGAGTTCAAAAATGCACATATAAGGTGGAAATTGCATGCCTTAGCACTCAGAAAAGTGTGCTTTCAAAACCAACAAGTGTCCCTTTGTATGATTGTGTGCTCAAGATAGAAGAACTGGCAGATAAGAAGGGTCTATTGATTGTTGTGTGCCCAGGAATCATGTGGAGAATTTGCAGAGAAAAAAAAAAACATTTTGGGCACAAGGCACGTCCAAAAGAATGCATATTTAAGACAATTTTTGCTCACAAAAAACTGGTGTATACAGGCACACCCCTAAAAATGGGATGAAAATTGTTTTTAAAAATGGAGCCCAACACCAATGAAGGAGAAGCATGCACCAAGGTTTCTAAAACACATCACATTGAAGGAGTTTTCACATGCATCTCTGCAAAATGAAGGAATTTTTCAGACACGTGTAGAAGGATTGTAGACCCTAGGCAGCTGAGACATGATAAAGGCACAATTTCTTTCTATTTGTCAACCTAATCCTTCCTGTCAAGGGATTTCAACCTCTTGGCTGAAGACAACAATGTATGGGCGCCATTGAGAGTGTTGTATTGGCTAAGAATCCTTTGGGGCGCAATTTCCTCTTTAATGCCAACTGAAGACAATCTTATTGCACAACTTAGCAACACAGGCTGACTTAAACCTATTTGTCACACAAAATACTTGCTGCTGGTGATCTTAAACCTGTCTGTCATGTGAATCAGTCATTTATGACACTCCAGTCCTGCCATGGCCATGCTCATTAGGGTTCACTGCCAGCAAATTACTGAGATCAGGCAATTTTATTCGTTTCCTGTTGGTACATTTCCTCCTGTCATGTGATTCAATGCTCATCACCACTCAATTGTTCTTCTGTTGCATGATTCAGTGTGCATTGCCACTTAACTTGAGTCTGGTTGCTTCTTTCCATTCATTTTGCCAACATCAGGCTTCTAGTCATGCATATTTATGACTTCTACCATCATTTCTCTACCCTGTCACATGATTTGCATTGTCTTTCCACCATTTCCAGCTTCCTGTCACAATGTATAAGACATTGCCACTCTTAAACTTGGATTGCATGGTTTAGAGACTTTTGCCAACCTTGGAGCCTGAAATATGCGACTTAGACTACTACTTGCATTTGCAAAACTCTGATATAACTAGTACATGTGCCTTTTCCTTGACATTTCACTAATTAGAAGACTACTGCTGCTCCCCAAACGCCCTTTTTTTCTCTTGTCATTTTAATTGTTCACAAAGTCTACACTTCAACTATTGTTGTGAATGACTGGGAAAAAATGACAAGTCTTTGTGTCTAAAAATGCAAAGATCACTATGATTTAATAAAATCAGGTCAGCCCTGTTTTAGGCCTAAAATGCAGGTCATCCCTCTTTTATAAATAATCTATTTTTCTTTCCAACTTTGCAGTGTTGTAACAGTGCCCTATCCCTAGGTCTAGGTTTCGGTGCAGTTGGACCATTTATTGGCATCTGACCCTCAATGGGTTAGCAAAGAACTGGCGAAATACCAAGTATTTGATTATTCAAGTTCAGTCTTTACTTCAGAATAAGGGCAAGAGAATTATCTAAGTGACCACGATAAAACAACAGATGTCAGGGACTGCCAAATACGCCATGCATAAAAACAGCAAGGAAGTAAATAAGGCATCTTCATCTGTGCTAAAATCAAAATAAACAAAGTGCAAAACTGCAAAATGAGATTCGGTGGCTTCAATACCACAGAAGCCATTGAAAAGTTTGTCATTGCACATAAAAAGAAAACCCAATTATCAAATCCCACAGGATTTCAGAGTAGGCATACAATGTTTTCAATTTCCCTTCCAGAAAGAAATATAAAGATCTCTCTTTCAGACGAGACAAACAGTACAAAACTTAATACTACAAGCTCACACGGTCATGGAAAAAAAACACATTCTGTATCCAGCAAGTTTGGATCTCTAACCTGCTATGACTGACGTCGAGGAGGAACCCCTAATCTTCTTCTAATACTTTCTCCAAGTCGAACCAGATCATCCACCTGGCGTTCAGAAGCACAAACCCCGAATCATTGAACATGTCTGTACTTTCACAAAATGGCTATTATCGCAGGGTACATAATACAATACAACATGCAACATAGGCAGGGGAGTAAGGAATTTTGACAAGATCTGGGGTTTTTTAAAATTTTACCTGTTTGCTTGGAGACGACCCACAGGTTGAAGAAAACGGCAGTCCACGGGATGAAGAAAATGGCAGCTAGGGCATAATATTTTCTGCAAATCCGCAAAAACCCAATACTGCAATCATCACTTCCCGCCACACCCTGCATTCTTATAAGCTTCCTTCCCGCCACACCCATTGTAAGCCTTCCCGCCTGAAGAAACTCCATCCGAGTCTGACGCCGTAGCAGCAAACGGGAGAGCCAACTCACAGAGCCATCAAAAAGCTGCGAAAACAGCAGTTTTGTTTGAGGGAAAAGCCATATGTGGGAAATAATTAATATATTTTTTGGAAAAGGTAGGTATTTTTTCTATTTTAATTTGAGACAATGTAAAGTAAAAAATAAAACTTAACTAGCAATTGCACCTTGGTGTGCAATAGGTACGCGAAGAGGTCTAGAATATCCATTACGAAAATTTTATGTCTATATTTTGCATACATCTATGCAATGCAAGAGATCGATTGGTAGGCCATTTTGGAAATGATTTTGTTTGTGCAACAAAGGTCTCAATGGAGAGGTGATAGCTTCAAATGAAATATGCATCCACTTACAAGTATCCAAACATGAAAGAAACAAAACCTTTGAATCAAGAAGATAATCAGGCTTCATTAGTAGTAGGCTCATGTTATGTTTTTCATAGGGAGAGAGGGAGATAGAGGGAGAGATATGGATAGAAAGAGGGAGATATAAAGGGGGGAAGAGTGAGAGAGAGGTAAAGAGGAAGATAGATATGGGGATGGAGATGGAGAGGGGTATGGAGAGGAGAGAGAGGGATAAATAGAAATATAAAGAGAGGGAGGGAGAGAAAGAGAGGGAGATAGGTAGAGGAGAAAAAAGTAAAGAGATATAGAAGAGGGAGTAATAGAGAGAGAGGGGGGGGAGATAGGGATAGAAAGAGGGAGAGATAGGGATAGAAAGAAGGAGAGATAGAGATAGATATAACTTAGGAAAGATAGAGGGGTTGAGAGAGAGATGGAGACGGAGAAATAGAGATATTAAGAGGGAGACAATGAGAGGGGGATGGAGAGATAGAAAGATAAATATATAAGAAGTTATATATATAGAGGTAGAGAAAGGGATATGTAGGGATATATAAAGGGGGGAAGAGTGAGAGAGAGGTAAAGAGGAAGATAGATATGGGGATGGAGATGGAGAGGGGTATGGAGAGGAGAGAGATGGATAAATAGAAATATAAAGATAGGCATAGGAAGTTATATATAGAGAGAGATAGAGACAATGTAAAGTAAAAAATAAAACTTAACTAGCAATTGCACCTTGGTGTGCAATAAGTATGCCAAAGAGGTCTAGAATATCCATTATGAAAATTTTCTATCTTTATTTTGCATACATCTATTCAATGCAAGAGACTAATTGGTAGGCCATTTAGTAAATGATTTTGTTTGTGCAACAAAGGTTTAATGGAGAGGTGATAGCTTCAAATGAAATATACATCCACTTACAAGTATCCAAACATGAAAGAAACAAAACCTTTGAATCAAGAAGATAATCAGGCTTCATTAGTAGTAGGCTCATGTTATGTTTGTCATAGGAAGAGAGGGAGATAGAGGGAGAGATATGGATAGAAAGAGGGAGATATAAAGGGGGGAAGAGTGAGAGAGAGGTAAAGAGGAAGATAGATATGGGGATGGAGATGGAGAGGGGTATGGAGAGGAGAGAGAGGAATAAATAGAAATATAAAGATAGGCATAGGAAGTTATATATAGAGAGAGATAGAGAGGGAGAGATAAAGATAGTGAGGTAAAGAGATATAGATATGGAGGTATAGGAAGAGGTAGAGGGAAATAGAGAGGGAGAGAGCTAAATGGATAGAGAGAAGGAGACGTGTCGAGAGATAGAGGGAGAAAAATAGATAGAGACACACAGATAGAGAGATGGATAGGGGGATATAGAGGGAGTGAGGGAGGGAGAGATGGGGATAGATAGAGGGGAGATATAAAGAGAGGGAGGGAGAGAAAGAGAGGGAGATAGGTAGAGGAGAGAGAGAGAGAGTTTGAAAGGTGAATTATCATATCCTTAATAAAATGACACATGTGGTACCCTAAGCATAACTCCCTAGGGACACATGTAATCCTTGGATTGTTAGATATAGTGAGGGAGGAATAGGGAGTGTGTGTGTGTGTGTGTGCATGAGAAAGATATATGGAGAGAGATAGAGAGGGAGATTTGTATAAATAGATAGAGAGGGAAGGAGAGGGAGGTAGAGAAAGAGAGAGACACTCCTTCTATCTATGTCTCCCTCTCAATCTCTATGTTTCTCATTATCTCTCAATTTCTCTCTTTGTATCTCTCTCATATTTCTCTTTATATTTTTCTTACGTTCTCTCTTCCTCTCTCTCCCTATCTCTCTACCTTACTCCTTTATTGTCCCTATTTATCTCCCCCTCTCCCTACTTCTATATATCTTTGTCTCCTATTTCTCTTTATCTATCTCTTTATCTCTCTCCCTATGGTACTTTATATCTATCTATGTCTCTTATATTCTCTCTCTCTCTCTCTCTCTCTCTCTCTCTCTCTCTCTCCCTATTTATTCCTATATATCTCTACCTCTATCTCTATCTCTATCTCTATATCTCTCTTCTATCTCTCTATATCTCTTTGTCTCCCTCTTTATCTCTCCATAGATCTCTATTTATCTTTCTCTCTATCTTTTTTTCTCTCTTTTCTCTTTTTGTATCTCCCTCTCCCTATCTATATCCATGTCCACTTTTATCTTTACCCCCTCTCTCTCTCTCTTCCTTTCTTTCTCTTTTTCTCCCTTTTCCTCTTTATATCTTCTCTATCTTCCTTAAGTGTGCAATGGGTACCCTAAAGAGGTTTGAAAGGTGATTATCATATCCTTAATCAAATGACACATGTGGTACCCTGAGCATAACTCCCTAGGGACACATGTAATCCTTGGATTGTTAGATATAGTGAGGGAGGAATAGGGAGTGTGTGTGTGTGTGTGAGTGAGAAAGATATATGGAGAGAGATAGAGAGGGAAGGAGAGGGAGGTAGAGAAATAGAGAGGAGAAAAGTGTAAAAAGATATAGAAGAGGGAGTAATAGAGAGAGGGGGGGAGATAGGGATAGAAAGAAGGATAGATAGAGATAGATATAACTTAGGAAAGATAAAGGGGTTGAGAGAGAGATGGAGAGGGAGAAATAGAGATATTAAAAGGGAGACAATGAGAGGGGGATGGAGAGATAGAAATATAAATATATAAGAATTTATATATATAGAGGTAGAGAGAGGGATATGTAGAGAAGGAAAGAGTGAGAGATAACCCGTGATAAAGATAAGTAATAAAGAGATAAATAGAGAGGGGGAGAGAGAGATAAAGATAAGGAGGGAGAAATGGAGTGTGTATGTGTGTGTGAGAGAGAGATATATATATATGAAAATAGAGACAAAGGGATATATATATAGGGAGAGAGGGAGAGAAATGGAGAGAGGATAGAGATAAAATAGAGATATAGAAAGAGGAAGTGATAGGGAGAGAGAGATCTCAAAAGAGGGAGAGATAGAGAGATAGGTAGTGGGAAAAATGGAGGGGGAAGAGAGAGAAAGAGAGATGGAAGGAGAGAGGAAAGGGAAGAGGGAGAGAATGAGAGAGGGAGCATTGGAAGGATAGAAAGATAGAGATAGGGAGTTATATATAAAGAGAGGTAGAGATGAGGAGATATATGTATAAAGATGGGAAGAGAAAGAGAGAGACACTCCTATCTATGTCTCCCTCTCAATCTCTATGTTTCTCATTATCTCTCAATTTCTCTCTTTGTATCTCTCTCATGTTTCTCTATATATTTTTCTTATGTTCTCTCTTCCTCTCTCTCCCTATCTCTCTACCTTACTCCTTTATTGTCCCTATTTATCTCCCCCTCTCTCTACTTCTATATATCTTTGTCTCCTATTTCTCTTTATCTATCTCTTTATCTCTCTCCCTATGGTACTTTATATCTATCTATGTCTCTTATATTCTCTCTCTCTCTCTCTCTCTCACTATCTCTATCTTTCTCTCTCTCTCTCTCTCTTACTATCTCTCTCTCTATTTATTCCTCTATATCTCTACCTCTACCTCTATCTCTATATCTACATCTCTCTTCTATCTCTCTATATCTCTTTGTCTCCCTCTTTACCTCTCCATAGATCTCTATTTATCTTTCTCTCTATCTTTTTTTCTCTCTTTTCTCTTTTTGTATCTCCCTCTCCCTATCTATATCCATGTCCATTTTTATCTTTGCCTCCCCCTCACTCTCTCTTCCTTTCATTCTCTTTTTCTCCCTTTTCCTCTTTATATCTTCTCTATCTTCCTTAAGTGTGCAATGGGTACACTAAATAGGTTTGAAAGGTTAATTATCGTATCCTTAATCAAATGACATATGTGGTACCCAGAGCATAACTCGCTAGGGACACATGTAATCCTTAGATTGTTAGATATAGTGAAGGAGGAATAGGGAGTGTGTGTGTGTGTGAGGAGAGATATATATATATATGGAGATAGAGAGGAAGGAGGGAGGTAGAAATAGAGAGGAGAAAAAAGTAAAGAGATATAGAAGAGGGGGTAATAGAGAGATAGAGGGGGGGAGACAGGGATAGAAAGAGGGAGAGATAGGGATAGAAAGAAGGAGAGATAGAGATAGATATAACTTATGAAAGATAGAGGGGTTGAGAGAGAGATGGAGAGGGAGAAATAGATATATTAAGAGGGAGACAATGAGAGGGGGGTGGAGAGATAGAAAGATAAATATATAAGAAGTTATATATAGAGAGGTAGAGAGAGGGATATGTAGAGAAGGAAAGAGTGAGAGATAACTTGTGATAAAGATAAGTAATAAAGAGATGAAGAGATAAATAGAGAGGGGGAGAGAGAGATAAAGATAAGGAGGGAGAAATGGAGTGTGTATGTGTGTGTGAGAGAGAGAGATATATATGAAGATAGAGACAAAGGGATATATTTAGGGAGAGAGGGAGAGATTCAATGGAGAGAGGATAGAGATAAAATAGAGATATAGAAAGAGGAAGTGATAGGGAGAGATAGAGATCTCAAAAGAGGGAGAGATAGAAAGATAGGTAGTGGGAAAAATGGAGGGGGAAGAGAGAGAAAGAGAGATGGAAGGAGAGAGGAAAGGGAAGAGGGAGAGAATGAGAGAGGGAGCATTGGAAGGATAGAAAGATAGAGATAGGGAGTTATATATAAAGAGAGGTAGAGATGAGGAGATATATGTATAAAGATGGGAAGAGAAAGAGAGACACTCTTTCTATCTATGTCTCCCTCTCAATCTCTATGTTTCTCATTATCTCTCAATTTCTCTCTTTGTATCTCTCTCATATTTCTCTTTATATTTTTCTTACGTTCTCTCTTCCTCTCTCTCCCTATCTCTCTACCTTACTCCTTTATTGTCCCTATTTATCTCCCCCTCTCTCTACTTCTATATATCTTTGTCTCCTATTTCTCTTTATCTATCTCTTTATCTCTCTCCTTATGGTACTTTATATCTATCTATGTCTCTTATATTCTCTCTCTCTCTCTCTCTATCTTTCTCTCCCCCTCTCTCTCCCTATTTATTCCTCTAGTATATCTCTACCTCTATCTCTATCTCTATATCTCTATCTCTCTTCTATCTCTCTATATCTCTTTGTCTCCCTCTTTATCTCTCCATAGATCTCTATTTATCTTTCTCTCTATCTTTTTTTCTCTCTTTTCTCTTTTTCTATCTCCCTCTCCCTATCTATATCCATCCATTTTTATCTTTGCCCCCCCTCTCTCTCTCTTCCTTTCTTTCTCTTTTTCTCCCTTTTCCTCTTTATATCTTCTCTATCTTCCTTAAGTGTGCAATGGGTACTCTAAAGAGGTTTGAAAGGTGAATTATCATATCCTTAATCAAATGACGCATGTGGTACCTTGAGCATAACTCCCTAGGGACACATGTAATCCTTGGATTGTTGGCTTGAATCGACTAATCAAAAGTTAGTCTCCCTCTCTCTCAATAACGTTTAATTTAGATTTTAACTTTGAAATTTATTTTATTATATAAATTAGGATAAAAATAAAATGAATAATTATAAATTAAATTATTTCTAATAACTTTTAATTATAATTTGTAATTTCATAAGCATAAATAAATATGTAAAATAAATTTCAAAGTTAAATCATACTATAAAGGAAATGCAAAATTACAATATCCATTTAAACAAATAATTTTAAAATAATTAAAATTTAATAACATGAATAATTATAAATTAAATTATTTCTAATAACTTTTAATTGTAGTTTGTAATTTCATAAATATAAGTAAATATGTAAAATAAATTTCAAAGTTAAATCATACTATAAAGGAAATGCAAAATTAAAATATCCATTTAAACAAATAATTTTTAAAAAATATTAAATAATAAACTTATTGAGAATAAATAATTAAATAATAGAATTAAAATTTAAAAAAACGTACTTAAAAAATATAATTAATATATTGCAAACAATAGTAACATTAATTTGAAAGTAAAATTGTACTTCAAATAAAATAGTAAAACTAAAAATAAACAGTATTAAAACTGTTAAAACTAAAATTTTAACTTTTATATTAAAAATTACAAGATTAAACTTAAAAAACTAAAAAATAAAATGAAAGGTAAAAAATCAATTTCTAATTTAAATATAGATAATTTTGATTTGATTTGATTTAATTTTAATAAATTTTATGTGATTTAATTTAAAATGTATATTAAAAAAAATTAAATATAAATATTTAATATAAATATAAATTTACTAAAACCTACAATAAAAAAACTCTAATAACTACTCAAATATTTTTTTAACTTTAAAAATTATTAAGAATAAATTAAACTAAAAGAAATAACACAGAACATTGACAATCGAAATAGGCATGTGGCATATTCTCTTTATCACGAAATGCCAAATAAATAAATTTATTAATTCTCTTTATCACTAAATACCAAATAAATAAATTTATTTATTTCTTGGAAGGCAAAATCGAACAGCTGTAGGCTTTGCAATGAGTGTTTCTTACGTTTTTTTGACTAAGAACGACAAAAGAAAAAAAATAGTGAGAGACAATGTAAAATAAAAAATAAAACTTAAATATATTTAATTTCTATTGTCTTAATTTGAGACAATGTAAAATAAAAAATAAAACTTAAATATATTTAATTTCTATTGTCTTAATTTGAGACAATGTAAAATAAAATAAAAAACTTAAATATATTTAATTTCTATTGTCTTAAGTTAAGACAAAATAAATAAATAAATAAAACTTAAATATATTTAAGAAAAAATTAGTATTTTGTCTTAAATTATCGTCTTAAAAAGCTCCTCAATGTAGTAGTGAAACAAAATACAACTGCTACTGTGTACAGGCTTCTCTGAATCACACATAGAGCACAAAAACATTTTTTTCTCAAACTGTTGCTGCAAGAGTTGAATCTTCTTCAACTGGGAGAACTAACTGCCTTCAATTCCTTTTGTCTCTTCAACATTCCCTCTCAAATTCAAAATTACCTATCAGCATTAATTTGGAATTCAAAAATTCCTACCACATTAACTTTAGGGGCTGTCAGGAGCTGCAGGGATGAAGATCCCAAAAACTATCGTTGAAATTGGGGGCTCTTGATGGGTAGGTGAAATAGGGGGCTGACCTGAGAGTAGGTGGCTCAGAAACAATAAATTTCCAACACTCCCCCTTTGTCTTGAGCCGACGAACAGGATCAATCCTTATCCAAATCAACAACGCCCAAACTACTTCTTAGGTGCTCAAAACTATCCTTGCTCAAAGGCTTGGTGAATATGTCTACTATCTGCTGCTCAAACCTACAAAATGTCATTTTAATTTCACCATTCTCAACCAATTCTCTAATAAAATGATACCTTATTTCAATGTGATTGCTTCTTCCATGAAACATAGGATTTTTTTGTCAAAGTTATCGATGAAACATTGTCACAAAAGATTGTTGTTCCATCCTCTTGTTCTTCTCCCAAATCTGCCAAGATTCTTCTCAGCCAAATAGCTTGACATATTGTTCCATTTGCTGCTATATAATCAGCCTCTACTATAGATAGGGAAACTATGGGTTGTTTCTTCGAAGCCCATGAAATGACTCCTTATCCCAAATGGAACACATAGCCCGATGTGCTCTTCCTATCATCCAAACTTCCTGCCCAATCACTGTCTCTATAACCAACCAACCCAAGCTCATTTGTTGTTGTGTACAAAATGCCACATCCTTTGGTTCCATTCACATACCTTAGGATTTTTTTACTCACTTGCTAATGAGTATCCCTTGGAGTCTCCATAAACCTGGAAATAAGACTCACACTGTACATTATATTAGGCCTAGTTGTAGTCAAATACATCAAGCTTCCAACCAAACTCTTATACATGGTCGGATCCACATTGTTGCTCCAATTTTCATTGCTCAACTTTAGACCTATGGTTGTTGGTGTTGGGGCAGACTTTCTTTCAAGCATTCTAAATCTCTTCAAGATCTCATTTGCATATTTTTCTTGAGAGATAAATATACCATCATGCATTTTTTTTACTTCCATGCCTAGAAAATATCTCAAGAGACCTAAATCTATCATTTTAAATTCTCTTTTCATGGCCTCTTTAAAATTAGCAATGAGGAAATCATCATCCCCAGTGAAAACTAGATCATCAACATACAAGACAATAATTAAATCTTACTATTTGTTGCCTTGGTGTAAAGAGTGGGCTCACCATCGCTTTTGCTAAAGCCATTGCTCACCAAATATGAGTCAATCCTATTGTACCATGCTCGTGGAGCTTGTTTCGGACCATAAAGAGTTTTCTTCAGCCTATACACCTTGTGTTCTTGACCTAGAACTTCATATCCGAAAGGTTGCTCCACATAAACCTCTTCATTCAACACTCCATTTAGGAAGGTAGATTTCACATCCATTTGAAACACCTTCCACTTGTGTTGGGTTGTGATTGCAATGACTACCCGCGCGGTCTCCATCCTTGCAACAAGGGAAAATGTCTCATTATGTAATCTCTCCCAAACTGCTATTTGTACCCCTTAACAACTAATCTTTCCTTATGCCTCTCTATCCTTTCTTCAGCATTTCACTTGGTCTTGTAGACCCATTTCAACCCAATAACTTGCTTGTTGGGAGGAAAATCAGTTAACTCACATGCATTGTTTCTCTCTATTGCATCTATCTCCTCATTCATGGCCTCACACCATTTATCCTCTTTCACAGCATCCTTAAAATAAATAAGATCACTATGAGAAAATAATGCAAAATTCACACTCTCATCAAATTCTTCATCATACCTTTCATGTCGGTAGATCTCCCTTGGACTCTTGGTCTTTTTTGGCATTAGGGAGGTGAGAGTGGGGTTTGAACTTTCACTACTATTGCTGCTTTGCTAAACAGGAAGATTTAGAAGCTATTCGGAGCTCTCAGGAGCTCTATTGGAGCTTTTAGGAGCCAATATTCTGGTTGTCTTTAGCTATTTGTCTTTTTGTCTGCTCACTTCAAGAGCTTTCAGGAGCTGTCAAGAGCTTTCAGGAGCTCGACTGGTGCCTTCAAGAGCCAATCCTTTGGTTTTCTGTGTCTATTTTCCTGACTGTCTTCCTACTTCAGGAGCCATAAGGAGCTATCAAGAGCTTTCAAGAGCTCTTCTGGAGCTTTTAGGAGCTTCTGTAGACTCTTCTTATTGAACTTCATGTTCGGTTTCTACTTCTTCAAGAGCTGTTAGGAGTGGTTCTAAGTTGTCAAAATCTACCACTCCATCCCATGACTCATCTTCTAGAAACTCCATGTCTCTACTAATCACTATCTTCTTGGTGATTGGATTATATAGCTGATAGGCTTTGGACTCCTCACTGTAGCTCATGAAAATGCACTTTTCACCCTTGTCATTCAATTTCTACCTCTTTTCCTTAGGCACATGGACATATGCCACACAACCAAACACTCTCAAGTGTTGAACTGTCCACTTGCATTTTTTCCATGCCTCTTGAAGGATCTTGTCACAAACCACCTTTGTTGGACTTCTATTTATCAAATAAATAGCTATTGCTATAGCCTCTCCCCAATATTCAATTAGGAGTCCCTTTTCTTTCATCATGCTCCTTGCCATCTCCATAATGGTCTGATTCTTTCTCTCAACCACTCCATTTTGCTACAAAGTATAACTGGTTGTTAGCTCTTTCTTGATGTCATTTTTCTTGCAAAAATTCACAAACAGATTGGAGGTATACTCTCCTCCACAATCTGACCTTAGGACCTTAAGCATGTGGCCACTCTCTTTTTCAACCTAGGCCTTAAACAACAAAAACTTATCAAATGCTTCAGATTTATGTTGCAAAAAATAGACCAATGTCTTACGGTTGTAATCATCAATGAAGGTCATAAAAAAATTGCTTTTACCAATAGATATGATTTGCATAGGGCCTACCAAATCCTTGTGCACTAGCTCCAATGGTGCTCTTATCATTGTAGACTTGTCTGATTGAAAAGGCTACCTATGGTGCTTGCCTAAAATGCAAGTCTCACATCTAACATTAGGCTCTACTATTCTTGGCAAACCATCAATCTTATTGTTCTTGGACAAAAGACTCAAACCAACATAGCCTAAATGTCCATATCTAAGATGCCATAGCTTGGAGGGGTCTTGAATGGTGCTCTTAAGTGCTACATAATGTATTGCTGTGCATTTTCCATTCATGAGAGGTGCAGCAATGAACTGAGATGAGAAACATGTCTCAATCTTTAAAGGAAACATCTGGTTCTTTATCATTTGAACTGCTGCAAACACCTTCGTTCTCTCATTCTTGTCATAAATGACGCATTGACCCTTCTCCATCAGCACTTTGTATCCATTTTCGATCAGTTTTCTAACACTCATGAGGTTATGCTTTAACCTAGGAGCAAGAAATACATTTTGTATCTCCTTCTTCTCACCTTTCTTGTTGTGGATCATAATAGATCATTTGCCAACAACTGGAACTACTCCATTGTTCCCCATTCTAATTTCAGACTTTACATTTTTATCAATGAAAGAAAATAGACTTTCATTACCACTCATGTGGTTGCTGCAACCATTGTCCAAATACCAGACTTTAGGGTTGCCTTCTTCACCAATGTTGCACATGATGAAGGTTGTGGACTGATTTCCTTCAGCCACATTTGCATTTTGTTTTGAATGATCACACTGCTTTGTCCAGCATTCACTTGCATAATGACCAAACTTATGACAATAGTAGCACTTAACATTGCTCTTGTCATTCTTCTAATACAAAATGTTGTTCTTCTTGCCTCTTTGGGAGGTGGTCTAAGAGCTGCTCGCTCCCTCTTGGTTGTTTGCTTGTGTCGAGCTTTCTCCTCCAGCGTTTCCTTGTCCAAAGCTGCCACGACCTCTACCTCTTGAGCTTCTTCCACCATTGTTTCTTCTCCCCCTACCTCTTGCATTTGACTAAGCTTTAAAAGCTTGATCTTGGGAAGAAGTAGTAGACCTATTAATGCATTGCTCATGGGTTTTCAGAGAACCCATTAGCTCATCAACAGACAACGTTGTGAGATCTTTTTCCCCTTCAATGGAAATCACCACTGCATCAAACTTCGTGGGTAAACTCCCGAGTATTTTCTCCACAATCCTCTGATCATCAATGACCTCAACATTCACTCTCAACTGGTTTATCAAACCTGAGAGTCTTGTCACCCTGAGCCACCTGCTCTCATGTCAGCCCCTTGTTTCACCTACCCATCAGGAGCCCCTAATTTCAACATCAATTTCTGGGATCTTCATTCTTGCAGCTCCTGACAACCCCTGAAGTTAATGTGGTAGGAATTTTTGAATTCCAAATTAATGCTGGTAGGTAATTTTGAATTTGAGAGGGAATGTTGAAGAGACAAAAGGAATTGAAGGCAGTTAGTTCTGCTAGTTGAAGAAGATTTAATTCTTGCAGCAATAGTCTGAGAAAAGAATGCTTTTTGTGCTCTCTGTGTGATTCAGAGAAGCCTGTACACAACAATAGTTGTATTTAGTTTTTTTTCTTTGTGAGCAGTGATCGCTCCTGGAGAGCTTTTCATAGCTCCTGCCTGTGAGCTCCTAGTAGCTCCTGAAGTTATCTATTTTTGGTTGAGCAACTAATGAAGCTCCTAGCAGATTGTTAGTTCGTAGTTTAAGTTTATTTTCTGAGTTTTATACTTAGTATTTTATGTATTTCTATTTCTAGTTCATTGAATACAAAAAGGAAAACACTGCATGCCCAAATTTGTCTCCTTATTTTGTTTGTTTATTCTACATTTGTATTCCCTTGTTGTTTTGGGGAAACAGAGCAGTGGCTCTGTGATTTATGTGCATATAGAAAATCTAACAACACTTAGATAAATTATTAAATTCATTTTATAAATCTGACTATGGATATATGTAGGCAGGATGTTGAAGCAAGGTGTTATAAGCTTCACATATTAATCACAAATATGGTATTCTTCTCCCAGGTGTATTAAAAGAAGAGTACTGATAAAATTAACATTTGAAGGAGTTGTTTGGATTGATTTATTTCTAACTTGTAATATTGTGGCTGCCCACTCTTATTATCTATTATCTAAAATATAATTTTGTGATATTTTATTACGAAGGCAACAAGATCAACCGTAAGCATCATTGTGTCAATTCGTTTCTAACATGTTTTCCCCCTTCATGCATTCCATGTTTCCTCATTTCTAATTCTTGGGGATGAAGTATTTTTTAATTTTCTAACGTTCTAATTACTCTAGGGTTCTTAGCTAAATAGAATGTAAGTTTTTTATAATAAAATATCAATAAAACTTCCAAATTTTGATATTTTAAAAGAAAATTATATTTATATTTTTTTGAGGTATCAATTTCATAAATCTGGGAGAAATGTTTTGCCGTACCGGAAACCTATACTGTCATCCCATATTTTCTATGGGACTGTTATACACACATATACGAGCTTTGATATTATACTATAATGCCTATTGCAATGAATTCTCTAAGCTTCTTGAGATTTTTCAGGAAAAAGAAAAGTTGGCACCTCTACAGTTTAAGAACATATTTGATATTCAAAACAAAAAGGAATCCTAATGGGATTAGATCCTTGGCCCAAGGATCTTTGCAGGTCATAAATACTTAGAAAATGATTTTTTATAACTGTATAAATTGTTTGAATTTATAGGTTTGCTCCATCTGATCTCAAGGTGATATGCATTCCAGTTTCCAATACTAGCATTATCATCTGGAAATATTGTCCAAAATGTATAAGTATGATGAACACTATTTATTCAAAATCATAAGAAAACTGGACAATTATTCTTCTAAATGTGGCTACAGAATGAAATTAAGAACCATGGTAGGGAAGACTAGCTTTATTTTAACATTTCATTTGCTAGATTTCTTTGGAGGGGATGGATCCTTAATCAATTTAAATGAAAAAGCTAATAGAAATTTCTAGTTATATCTTGTTATGTTTCTTAGCTACTTTGGATCTTAATCAAATAGGAATACACAAAGACAACTGCTTTTGTTTATAGAAATCAATCTTTGTTTCCTACACAAAGACAACTGCTTCAACCTAATATTGGTTTGAATTATTATTGGAGTTTTGAGACAAGCCCTATCATGGGGTCAGTAAATCAATATGCTAAGCACCATATTATTAGTCCCAGTCAAACATTATTCGATTATACTTTCAAATTCCACTTGAACTTGTTTCTTAACATGACTACCGAGATTTGAACCTAAGGTTTAATTAATAATGTTAGTCAAATCTTATATGATCGGGCTATGATATTTCAAGTGAAAAATTGAAACAATGATTTTTTTTAATGAGAGGTTGGAGTATTAAAGAAATTTGTATTAATGTTAATTTGACTGAGTAAAATTATTTTTTGTTAATAGGTAATTCATTCTTTTTTAATTAAGACAATGAGCTTGATTGAGATTAAGAGTACAAAAGAGTACAATGAACTTTGTTTATATAGGCAAGGGGAAGAATATGATTAAAAATGATTGTGACATGTGACAACTAACTCATAGCAACCTAAGAATCAAGCATTAAATGTTAGATAAGATCTAGAAATGTCAACTAAGACTTCTAGAAGGAATCTTATAATCCCAAGTAAAATTAACATGTGGATAGGTCCCCTAAGTCCCTAGTAAAATGAAAAATACTAGGTACAAGACATATATTCACACCAATACAACTTTCTTGTTTACTTTGATAATGAATTTTGGGGTATGATCCAAAACAAAGATGTAAAAACTCATATAGTTGCATCTAAAATTATTCGTGATTTCAATAATATGGATTGGAAATATTATGTTTATAAAGAAGTAAATTTACCCAAAACTTAAAATTAACTAATCGTTGATATCATATAAATTACAAACCTAAACATTTTGGGTGCTTTTATGTCCATCATGTTCTTATATGAAATTAAAAGGATACTTTAACAATTGTGTAAGTCTCATTTCAAACATATATGCGAATGGTTATTATTTTAATTATTTAATATTTTTAGGACATCCAATGTTGGAAAGGAAACTAAATAAAATCCCTTTTCATACATTGAGGCTCAATAAATAAATAACATTAATATTTAGAATCAACTATAAATATCAATACTATGATGATGAAATAATGAATTAATTGCACTAAAAAGAATAAAATAATAAATATGCTTGGTTGGAAAGTTAACATGACTTTTAAAATGCCTTAGGACTACACCTTTAAATACAACATCAAGAATCATAACTAAATCATTTTCTTGTTTTGAGTCGACAAGAGTGGTCATAAGGATAGGTTAAATGAGTTCCAAATTAAGATCTTAATTTTATAAGTAAATGGATCACTTTTGCATTTGAAGATTTGATCTAGGGTAGGATGGATGATATTAAAGATTTAGATTGGTCTGCATAAATGAGTGCATCTAAGAATGTATAAGGTTTACCTTGAGTGACTCCTTTGAGTTTAAAGCACACCATTTATATTTTATTTATTGTATAAAAGACACTCTAATCAAATCAGGTCCAAAACACAAGGGAAAGGGAAAAGTTGAAGTACAAAGATGGTGCAAAGTTGATAGATGCAGCATCCTCTAT
>VDFB02271857.1:0-40909 GCA_007258455.2 Sequoia sempervirens
CTCTCTCTCACTCTCTCTCTCTCCCTATTTATTCCTATATATCTCTACCTCTATCTCTATCTTTATCTCTATATCTCTCTTCTATCTCTCTATATCTCTTTGTCTCCCTCTTTATCTCTCCATAGATCTCTATTTATCTTTCTCTCTATCTTTTTTTCTCTCTTTTCTATTTTTGTATCTCCCTCTCCCTATCTATATCCATGTCCATTTTTATCTTTACCCCCCCTCTCTCTCTCTTCCTTGCTTTCTCTTTTTCTCCCTTTTCCTCTGTATATCTTCTCTATCTTCCTTAAGTGTGCAATGGGTACACTAAAGAGGTTTGAAAGGTGAATTATCATATCCTTAATCAAATGACACATGTCATACCCTGAGCATAACTCCCTAGGGACACATGTAATCCTTTGATTGTTAGATATAGTGAGGGAGGAATAGGGAGTGTTTGTGTGTGTGTGTGTGTGTGTGTGTGTGTGTGTGTGTGTGTGAGTGAGTGAGAAAGATATATGGAGAGAGATAGAGAGGGAGATTTGTATAAATAGATAGAGAGGGAAGGAGAGGGAGGTAGAGAAATAGAGAGGAGAAAAATGTAAAGAGATATAGAAGAGGGAGTAATAGAGAGAGAGAGGGGGGGAGATAGGGATAGAAAGAAGGAGAGATAGAGATAGATATAACTTAGGAAAGATAAAGGGGTTGAGAGAGAGATGGAGAGGGAAAAATAGAGATATTAAGAGGGAGACAATGAGAGGGGGATGGAGAGATAGAAAGATAAATATATAAGAATTTATATATATAGAGGTAGAGAGAGGGATATGTAGAGAAGGAAAGAGTGAGAGATAACCTGTGATAAAGATAAGTAATAAAGAGATAAATAGAGAGGGGGGAGAGAGATAAAGATAAGGAGGGAGAAATGGAGTGTGTATGTGTGTGTGAGAGAGAGAGATATATATGAAGATAGAGACAAAGGGATATATATAGGGAGAGAGGGAGAGAAATGGAGAGAGGATAGAGATAAAATAGAGATATAGAAAGAGGAAGTGATAGGGAGAGAGAAATCTCAAAAGAGGGAGAGATAGAGAGATAGGTAGTGGGAAAAATGGAGGGGGAAGAGAGAGAAAGAGAGATGGAAGGAGAGAGGAAAGGGAAGAGGGAGAGAATGAGAGAGGGAGCATTGGAAGGATAGAAAGATAGAGATAGGGAGTTATATATAAAGAGAGGTAGAGATGAGGAGATATATGTATAAAGATGGGAAGAGAAAGAGAGAGACACTCCTTCTATCTATGTCTCCCTCTCAATCTCTATGTTTCTCATTATCTCTCAATTTCTCTCTTTGTATCTCTCTCATATTTCTCTATATATTTTTCTTAGGTTCTCTCTTCCTCTCTCTCCCTATCTCTCTACCTTACTCCTTTATTGTCCCTATTTATCTCCCCCTCTCTCTACTTCTATATATCTTTGTCTCCTATTTCTCTTTATCTATCTCTTTATCTCCCTATGGTACTATATCTATCTGGTCTCTCTCTCTTACTATCTCTATCTTTCTCTCTCTCTCTCTCTCTATTTATTCTCTATATCTCTACCTCTATCTCTATCTCTATATCTACATCTCTCTTCTATCTCTCTATATCTCTTTGTCTCCCTCTTTACCTCTCCATAGATCTCTATTTATCTTTCTCTCTATCTTTTTTTTTCTCTTTTCTCTTTTTGTATCTCCCTCTCCCTATCTATATCCATGTCCATTTTTATCTTTTCCTCCCCCTCACTCTCTCTCTTCCTTTCTTTCTCTTTTTCTCCCTTTTCCTCTTTATATCTTCTCTATCTTCCTTAAGTGTGCAATGGGTACACTAAAGAGGTTTGAAAGGTGAATTATCGTATCCTTAATCAAATGACACATGTGGTACCCTGAGCATAACTCCCTAGGGACACATGTAATCCTTGGATTGTTAGATATAGTGAGGGAGGAATAAGGAGTGTGTGTGTGTGTCTGAGAGAGAGAGAGAGAGAGATATATGGAGAGAGATAGAGAGGGAAGGAGAGGGAGGTAGAGAAATAGAGAGGAGAAAAAAGTAAAGAGATAAGAAGAGGGAGTAATAGAGAGATAGAGGGGGGGGAGATAGGGATAGAAAGAGGGAGAGATAGGGATAGAAAAAGGAGAGATAGAGATAGATATAACTTATGAAAGATAGAGGGGTTGAGAGAGAGATGGAGAGGGAGAAATAGAGATATTAAGAGGGAGACAATGAGAGGGGGATGGAGAGATAGAAAGATAAATATATAAGAAGTTATATATAGAGAGGTAGAGAGAGGGATATGTAGAGAAGGAAAGAGTGAGAGATAACTTGTGATAAAGATAAGTAATAAAGAGATGAAGAGATAAATAGAGAGGGGGAGAGAGAGATAAAGATAAGGAGGGAGAAATGGAGTTTGTATGTGTGTGTGAGAGAGAGATATATATGAAGATAGAGACAAAGGGATATATTTAGGGAGAGAGGGAGAGATTCAATGGAGAGAGGATAGAGATAAAATAGAGATATAGAAAGAGGAAGTGATAGGGAGAGATAGAGATCTCAAAAGAGGGAGAGATAGAAAGATAGGTAGTGGGAAAAATGGAGGGGGAAGAGAGAGAAAGAGAGATGGAAGGAGAGAGGAAAGGGAAGAGGGAGAGAATGAGAGAGGGAGCATTGGAAGGATAGAAAGATAGAGATAGGGAGTTATATATAAAGAGAGGTAGAGATGAGGAGATATATGTATAAAGATGGGAAGAGAAAGAGAGAGACACTCTTTCTATCTATGTCTCCCTCTCAATCTCTATGTTTCTCATTATCTCTCAATTTCTCTCTTTGTATCTCTCTCATATTTCTCTTTATATTTTTCTTACGTTCTCTCTTCCTCTCTCTCCCTATCTCTCTACCTTACTCCTTTATTGTCCCTATTTATCTCCCCCTCTCTCTACTTCTATATATCTTTGTCTCCTATTTCTCTTTATCTATCTCTTTATCTCTCTCCCTATGGTACTTTATATCTATCTATGTCTCTTATATTCTCTCTCTCTCTCTCTATCTCTATCTTTCTCTCCCCTCTCTCTCTCCCTATTTATTCCTCTAGTATATCTCTACCTCTATCTCTATCTCTATATCTCTATCTCTCTTCTATCTCTCTATATCTCTTTGTCTCCCTCTTTATCTCTCCATAGATCTCTATTTATCTTTCTCTCTATCTTTTTTTCTCTCTTTTCTCTTTTTGTATCTCCCTCTCCCTATCTATATCCATCCATTTTTATCTTTGCCCCCCCTCTCTCTCTCTTCCTTTCTTTCTCTTTTTCTCCCTTTTCCTCTTTATATCTTCTCTATCTTCCTTAAGTGTGCAATGGGTACTCTAAAGAGGTTTGAAAGGTGAATTATCATATCCTTAATCAAATGACACATGTGGTACCTTGAGCATAACTCCCTAGGGACACATGTAATCCTTGGATTGTTGGCATGAATCGACTAATCAAAAGTTAGTCTCCCTCTCTCTCAATAACGTTTAATTTAGATTTTAAGTTTGAAATTTATTTTATTATATAAATTAGGATAAAAATAAAATGAATAATTATAAATTAAATTATTTCTAATAACTTTTAATTATAATTTGTAATTTCATAAGCATAAATAAATATGTAAAATAAATTTCAAAGTTAAATCATACTATAAAGGAAATGCAAAATTACAATATCCATTTAAACAAATAACTTTAAAATAATTAAAATTTAATAACATGAATAATTATAAATTAAATTATTTCTAATAACTTTTAATTGTAGTTTGTAATTTCATAAATATAAGTAAATATGTAAAATAAATTTCAAAGTTAAATCATACTATAAAGGAAATGCAAAATTAAAATATCCATTTAAACAAATAATTTTAAAAAAATATTAAATAATAAACTTATTGAGAATAAATAATTAAATAATAGAATTAAAATTTAAAAAAATGTACTTAAAAAATATAATTAATATATTGCAAACAATAGTAACATTAATTTGAAAGTAAAATTGTACTTCAAATAAAATAGTAAAACTAAAAATAAACAGTATTAAAACTGTTAAAACTAAAATTTTAACTTTTATATTAAAAATTACAAGTAAGATTAAACTTAAAAAACTAAAAAATAAAATGAAAGGTAAAAAATCAATTTCTAATTTAAATATAGATAATTTTGATTTGATTTGATTTAATTTTAATAAATTTTATGTGATTTAATTTAAAATGTATATTAAAAAAATTTAAATATAAATATTTAATATAAATATAAATTTACTAAAACCTACAATAAAAAAACTCTAATAACTACTCAAATATTTTTTTAACTTTAAAAATTATTAAGAATAAATTAAACTAAAAGAAATAACATAGAGCATTGATAATCGAAATAGGCACGTGGCATATTCTCTTTATCACGAAATGCCAAATAAATAAATTTATTAATTCTCTTTATCACTAAATACCAAATAAATAAATTTATTTATTTCTTGGAAGGCAAAATCGAACAGCTGTAGGCTTTGCAATGAGTGTTTCTTACTTTTTTTGACTAAGAACGACAAAAGAAAAAAAATAGCTTAAATATATTTCATTTCTATTGTCTTAATTTGAGACAATGTAAAATAAAAAATAAAACTTAAATATATTTAATTTCTATTGTCTTAATTTGAGACAATGTAAAATAAAAAATAAAACTTAAATATATTTAATTTCTATTGTCTTAATTTGAGACAATGTAAAATAAAATAAAAAACTTAAATATATTTAATTTCTATTGTCTTAAGTTAAGACAAAATAAATAAATAAATAAAACTTAAATATATTTAAGAAAAAATTAGTATTTTGTCTTAAATTATCGTCTTAAAAAGCTCCTCAATGTAGTAGTGAAACAAAATACAACTGCTACTGTGTACAGGCTTCTCTGAATCACACATAGAGCACAAAAACATTTTTTTCTCAAACTGTTGCTGCAAGAGTTGAATCTTCTTCAACTGGGAGAACTAACTGCCTTCAATTCCTTTTGTCTCTTCAACATTCCCTCTCAAATTCAAAATTACCTATCAGCATTAATTTGGAATTCAAAAATTCCTACCACATTAACTTTAGGGGCTGTCAGGAGCTGCAGGGATGAAGATCCCAAAAACTATCGTTGAAATTGGGGGCTCTT
Source organism: Sequoia sempervirens (assembly GCA_007258455.2). Classification (NCBI taxonomy): domain Eukaryota; kingdom Viridiplantae; phylum Streptophyta; class Pinopsida; order Cupressales; family Cupressaceae; genus Sequoia; species Sequoia sempervirens. The sequence continues at coordinate 5,185 of VDFB02271857.1, forward strand.
GATGGGTAGGTGAAATAGGGGGCTGACCTGAGAGTAGGTGGCTCAGAAACAATAAATTTCCAACACTCCCCCTTTGTCTTGAGCCGACGAACAGGATCAATCCTTATCCAAATCAACAACGCCCAAACTACTTCTTAGGTGCTCAAAACTATCCTTGCTCAAAGGCTTGGTGAATATGTCTACTATCTGCTGCTCAAACCTACAAAATGTCATTTTAATTTCACCATTCTCAACCAATTCTCTAATAAAATGATACCTTATTTCAATGTGATTGCTTCTTCCATGAAACATAGGATTTTTTTGTCAAAGTTATCGATGAAACATTGTCACAAAAGATTGTTGTTCCATCCTCTTGTTCTTCTCCCAAATCTGCCAAGATTCTTCTCAGCCAAATAGCTTGACATATTGTTCCATTTGCTGCTATATAATCAGCCTCTACTATAGATAGGGAAACTATGGGTTGTTTCTTCGAAGCCCATGAAATGACTCCTTATCCCAAATGGAACACATAGCCCGATGTGCTCTTCCTATCATCCAAACTTCCTGCCCAATCACTGTCTCTATAACCAACCAACCCAAGCTCATTTGTTGTTGTGTACAAAATGCCACATCCTTTGGTTCCATTCACATACCTTAGGATTTTTTTACTCACTTGCTAATGAGTATCCCTTGGAGTCTCCATAAACCTGGAAATAAGACTCACACTGTACATTATATTAGGCCTAGTTGTAGTCAAATACATCAAGCTTCCAACCAAACTCTTATACATGGTCGGATCCACATTGTTGCTCCAATTTTCATTGCTCAACTTTAGACCTATGGTTGTTGGTGTTGGGGCAGACTTTCTTTCAAGCATTCTAAATCTCTTCAAGATCTCATTTGCATATTTTTCTTGAGAGATAAATATACCATCATGCATTTTTTTTACTTCCATGCCTAGAAAATATCTCAAGAGACCTAAATCTATCATTTTAAATTCTCTTTTCATGGCCTCTTTAAAATTAGCAATGAGGAAATCATCATCCCCAGTGAAAACTAGATCATCAACATACAAGACAATAATTAAATCTTACTATTTGTTGCCTTGGTGTAAAGAGTGGGCTCACCATCGCTTTTGCTAAAGCCATTGCTCACCAAATATGAGTCAATCCTATTGTACCATGCTCGTGGAGCTTGTTTCGGACCATAAAGAGTTTTCTTCAGCCTATACACCTTGTGTTCTTGACCTAGAACTTCATATCCGAAAGGTTGCTCCACATAAACCTCTTCATTCAACACTCCATTTAGGAAGGTAGATTTCACATCCATTTGAAACACCTTCCACTTGTGTTGGGTTGTGATTGCAATGACTACCCGCGCGGTCTCCATCCTTGCAACAAGGGAAAATGTCTCATTATGTAATCTCTCCCAAACTGCTATTTGTACCCCTTAACAACTAATCTTTCCTTATGCCTCTCTATCCTTTCTTCAGCATTTCACTTGGTCTTGTAGACCCATTTCAACCCAATAACTTGCTTGTTGGGAGGAAAATCAGTTAACTCACATGCATTGTTTCTCTCTATTGCATCTATCTCCTCATTCATGGCCTCACACCATTTATCCTCTTTCACAGCATCCTTAAAATAAATAAGATCACTATGAGAAAATAATGCAAAATTCACACTCTCATCAAATTCTTCATCATACCTTTCATGTCGGTAGATCTCCCTTGGACTCTTGGTCTTTTTTGGCATTAGGGAGGTGAGAGTGGGGTTTGAACTTTCACTACTATTGCTGCTTTGCTAAACAGGAAGATTTAGAAGCTATTCGGAGCTCTCAGGAGCTCTATTGGAGCTTTTAGGAGCCAATATTCTGGTTGTCTTTAGCTATTTGTCTTTTTGTCTGCTCACTTCAAGAGCTTTCAGGAGCTGTCAAGAGCTTTCAGGAGCTCGACTGGTGCCTTCAAGAGCCAATCCTTTGGTTTTCTGTGTCTATTTTCCTGACTGTCTTCCTACTTCAGGAGCCATAAGGAGCTATCAAGAGCTTTCAAGAGCTCTTCTGGAGCTTTTAGGAGCTTCTGTAGACTCTTCTTATTGAACTTCATGTTCGGTTTCTACTTCTTCAAGAGCTGTTAGGAGTGGTTCTAAGTTGTCAAAATCTACCACTCCATCCCATGACTCATCTTCTAGAAACTCCATGTCTCTACTAATCACTATCTTCTTGGTGATTGGATTATATAGCTGATAGGCTTTGGACTCCTCACTGTAGCTCATGAAAATGCACTTTTCACCCTTGTCATTCAATTTCTACCTCTTTTCCTTAGGCACATGGACATATGCCACACAACCAAACACTCTCAAGTGTTGAACTGTCCACTTGCATTTTTTCCATGCCTCTTGAAGGATCTTGTCACAAACCACCTTTGTTGGACTTCTATTTATCAAATAAATAGCTATTGCTATAGCCTCTCCCCAATATTCAATTAGGAGTCCCTTTTCTTTCATCATGCTCCTTGCCATCTCCATAATGGTCTGATTCTTTCTCTCAACCACTCCATTTTGCTACAAAGTATAACTGGTTGTTAGCTCTTTCTTGATGTCATTTTTCTTGCAAAAATTCACAAACAGATTGGAGGTATACTCTCCTCCACAATCTGACCTTAGGACCTTAAGCATGTGGCCACTCTCTTTTTCAACCTAGGCCTTAAACAACAAAAACTTATCAAATGCTTCAGATTTATGTTGCAAAAAATAGACCAATGTCTTACGGTTGTAATCATCAATGAAGGTCATAAAAAAATTGCTTTTACCAATAGATATGATTTGCATAGGGCCTACCAAATCCTTGTGCACTAGCTCCAATGGTGCTCTTATCATTGTAGACTTGTCTGATTGAAAAGGCTACCTATGGTGCTTGCCTAAAATGCAAGTCTCACATCTAACATTAGGCTCTACTATTCTTGGCAAACCATCAATCTTATTGTTCTTGGACAAAAGACTCAAACCAACATAGCCTAAATGTCCATATCTAAGATGCCATAGCTTGGAGGGGTCTTGAATGGTGCTCTTAAGTGCTACATAATGTATTGCTGTGCATTTTCCATTCATGAGAGGTGCAGCAATGAACTGAGATGAGAAACATGTCTCAATCTTTAAAGGAAACATCTGGTTCTTTATCATTTGAACTGCTGCAAACACCTTCGTTCTCTCATTCTTGTCATAAATGACGCATTGACCCTTCTCCATCAGCACTTTGTATCCATTTTCGATCAGTTTTCTAACACTCATGAGGTTATGCTTTAACCTAGGAGCAAGAAATACATTTTGTATCTCCTTCTTCTCACCTTTCTTGTTGTGGATCATAATAGATCATTTGCCAACAACTGGAACTACTCCATTGTTCCCCATTCTAATTTCAGACTTTACATTTTTATCAATGAAAGAAAATAGACTTTCATTACCACTCATGTGGTTGCTGCAACCATTGTCCAAATACCAGACTTTAGGGTTGCCTTCTTCACCAATGTTGCACATGATGAAGGTTGTGGACTGATTTCCTTCAGCCACATTTGCATTTTGTTTTGAATGATCACACTGCTTTGTCCAGCATTCACTTGCATAATGACCAAACTTATGACAATAGTAGCACTTAACATTGCTCTTGTCATTCTTCTAATACAAAATGTTGTTCTTCTTGCCTCTTTGGGAGGTGGTCTAAGAGCTGCTCGCTCCCTCTTGGTTGTTTGCTTGTGTCGAGCTTTCTCCTCCAGCGTTTCCTTGTCCAAAGCTGCCACGACCTCTACCTCTTGAGCTTCTTCCACCATTGTTTCTTCTCCCCCTACCTCTTGCATTTGACTAAGCTTTAAAAGCTTGATCTTGGGAAGAAGTAGTAGACCTATTAATGCATTGCTCATGGGTTTTCAGAGAACCCATTAGCTCATCAACAGACAACGTTGTGAGATCTTTTTCCCCTTCAATGGAAATCACCACTGCATCAAACTTCGTGGGTAAACTCCCGAGTATTTTCTCCACAATCCTCTGATCATCAATGACCTCAACATTCACTCTCAACTGGTTTATCAAACCTGAGAGTCTTGTCACCCTGAGCCACCTGCTCTCATGTCAGCCCCTTGTTTCACCTACCCATCAGGAGCCCCTAATTTCAACGTCAATTTTTGGGATCTTCATTCTTGTAGCTCCTAACAACCCCTGAAGTTAATGTGGTAGGAATTTTTGAATTCCAAATTAATGCTGGTAGGTAATTTTGAATTTGAGAGGGAATGTTGAAGAGACAAAAGGAATTGAAGGCAGTTAGTTCTGCTAGTTGAAGAAGATTTAATTCTTGCAACAACAGTCTAAGAAAAGAATGCTTTTTGTGCTCTCTGTGTGATTTAGAGAAGCCTGTACACAGCAACGATTGTATTTAGTTTGTTTTGTTTGTGAGCAGTGATTGCTCTTGGAGAGCTTTGCATAGCTCCTGCCTGTGAGCTCCTAGTAGCTCCTGAAGTTATCTATTTTTGGTTGAGCAACTAATGAAGCTCCTAGCAGATTGTTAGTTCATAGTTTAAGTTTATTTTCTGAGTTTTATGCTTAGTATTTTATATATTTCTATTTCTAGTTCATTGAATACAAAAAGGAAAACATTGCATGCCCAAATTTGTCTCCTTATTTTGTTTGTTTATTCTGCATTTGTATTCCCCTGTTGTTTTGGGGAAACAGAGCAGCGGCTCTGTGATTTCTGTGCATATAGAAAATCTAACAGCACTTAGATAAATTATTAAATTCATTTTATAAATCTGACTGTGGATAGATGTAGGCAGGATGTTGAAGCAAGGTGTTATAAGCTTCACATATTAATCACAAATATGGTATTCTTCTCCCAGGTGTATTAAAAGAAGAGTACTGATAAAATTAACATTTGAAGGAGTTGTTTGGATTGATTTATTTCTAACTTGTAATATTGTGGCTGCCCACTCTTATTATCTATTATCTAAAATATAATTTTGTGATATTTTATTACGAAGGCAACAAGATCGACCATAAGCATCATTGTGTCAATTCGTTTCTAACATGTTTTCCCCCTTCATGCATTCCATGTTTCCTCATTTCTAATTCTTGGGGATGAAGTATTTTTTAATTTTCTAACGTTCTAATTACTCTAGGGTTCTTAGCTAAATAGAATGTAAGTTTTTTATAATAAAATATCAATAAAACTTCCAAATTTTGATATTTTAAAAGAAAATTATATTTATATTTTTTTGAGGTATCAATTTCATAAATCTGGGAGAAATGTTTTGCCGTACCGGAAACCTATACTGTCATCCCATATTTTCTATGGGACTGTTATACACACATATACGAGCTTTGATATTATACTATAATGCCTATTGCAATGAATTCTCTAAGCTTCTTGAGATTTTTCAGGAAAAAGAAAAGTTGGCACCTCTACAGTTTAAGAACATATTTGATATTCAAAACAAAAAGGAATCCTAATGGGATTAGATCCTTGGCCCAAGGATCTTTGCAGGTCATAAATACTTAGAAAATGATTTTTTATAACTGTATAAATTGTTTGAATTTATAGGTTTGCTCCATCTGATCTCAAGGTGATATGCATTCCAGTTTCCAATACTAGCATTATCATCTGGAAATATTGTCCAAAATGTATAAGTATGATGAACACTATTTATTCAAAATCATAAGAAAACTGGACAATTATTCTTCTAAATGTGGCTACAGAATGAAATTAAGAACCATGGTAGGGAAGACTAGCTTTATTTTAACATTTCATTTGCTAGATTTCTTTGGAGGGGATGGATCCTTAATCAATTTAAATGAAAAAGCTAATAGAAATTTCTAGTTATATCTTGTTATGTTTCTTAGCTACTTTGGATCTTAATCAAATAGGAATACACAAAGACAACTGCTTTTGTTTATAGAAATCAATCTTTGTTTCCTACACAAAGACAACTGCTTCAACCTAATATTGGTTTGAATTATTATTGGAGTTTTGAGACAAGCCCTATCATGGGGTCAGTAAATCAATATGCTAAGCACCATATTATTAGTCCCAGTCAAACATTATTCGATTATACTTTCAAATTCCACTTGAACTTGTTTCTTAACATGACTACCGAGATTTGAACCTAAGGTTTAATTAATAATGTTAGTCAAATCTTATATGATCGGGCTATGATATTTCAAGTGAAAAATTGAAACAATGATTTTTTTTAATGAGAGGTTGGAGTATTAAAGAAATTTGTATTAATGTTAATTTGACTGAGTAAAATTATTTTTTGTTAATAGGTAATTCATTCTTTTTTAATTAAGACAATGAGCTTGATTGAGATTAAGAGTACAAAAGAGTACAATGAACTTTGTTTATATAGGCAAGGGGAAGAATATGATTAAAAATGATTGTGACATGTGACAACTAACTCATAGCAACCTAAGAATCAAGCATTAAATGTTAGATAAGATCTAGAAATGTCAACTAAGACTTCTAGAAGGAATCTTATAATCCCAAGTAAAATTAACATGTGGATAGGTCCCCTAAGTCCCTAGTAAAATGAAAAATACTAGGTACAAGACATATATTCACACCAATACAACTTTCTTGTTTACTTTGATAATGAATTTTGGGGTATGATCCAAAACAATGATGTAAAAACTCATATAGTTGCATCTAAAATTATTTGTGATTTCAATAATATGGATTGGAAATATTATGTTTATAAAGAAGTAAATTTACCCAAAACTTAAAATTAACTAATCATTGATATCATATAAATTACAAACCTAAACATTTTGGGTGCTTTTATGTCCATCATGTTCTTATATGAAATTAAAAGGATACTTTAAAAATTGTGTAAGTCTCATTTCAAACATATATGCAAATGGTTATTATTTTAATTATTTACTATTTTTAGGACATCCAATGTTGGAAAGGAAACTAAATAAAATCCCTTTTCATACATTGAGGCTCAATAAATAAATAACATTAATATTTAGAATCAACTATAAATATCAATACTATGATGATGAAATAATGAATTAATTGCACTAAAAAGAATAAAATAATAAATATGCTTGGTTGGAAAGTTAACATGACTTTTAAAATGCCTTAGGACTACACCTTTAAATACAACATCAAGAATCATAACTAAATCATTTTCTTGTTTTGAGTCGACAAGAGTGGTCATAAGGATAGGTTAAATGAGTTCCAAATTAAGATCTTAATTTTATAAGTAAATGGATCACTTTTGCATTTGAAGATTTGATCTAGGGTAGGATGGATGATATTAAAGATTTAGATTGGTCTGCATAAATGAGTGCATCTAAGAATGTATAAGGTTTACCTTGAGTGACTCCTTTGAGTTTAAAGCACACCATTTATATTTTATTTATTGTATAAAAGACACTCTAATCAAATCAGGTCCAAAACACAAGGGAAAGGGAAAAGTTGAAGTACAAAGATGGTGCAAAGTTGATAGATGCAGCATCCTCTATCGAAAGGTTTACCTCAATAATGGGACTAAGTAATGAAGATAAGCCTATAATTTTTATACGTTTTTGTTGATAGAGGAAGCTAACATTGCAAAATATCAAGATTGTTGTATATTGACAAGATTTAGTGAGATTTTTTCTTTTAGAAACTCAATGCGAGTTTGCAATATTCAAATGAGGTAGACGACATGCTTTTATTCTTCACATATAATTATTTTAAGAATCCATGTGTCAAAGGAGTAATTTGATTAGTGTTATTCTACAACTTGAAGTCCACTTGATTTGCATCAACCTCTATGGGCACTACAACTCATGGAGATGGAACTGTTAGTTGCATTTGATCATGTATCAAATATAATGTAACTAGGTAATATATATCAATTACGTAATTAAAATTAATATCTTACCACATTATGTAGTGTTTTTGTATCATTTATTGAATAAATTTTTTTGTACAATTCAATCTAGGATGTGTTTATGCCATTATAAGCATAGGAAAATAATGAAGAAGTAACAAATTATTATTTATGTTGTGTTGAGGAAAAAATAAATTGACAACCCCTATCATGGATGGAGAAGACTTTAAGTAGCCTATGGGGTTTGTGGTTATTATTGAAACATGACTTAGAATGTTTGTGGTTATTATTGGAACATGAATTATTATTTGTGTTGTGTTGTAGGTCTTCTAGAGATATTTCCAATGCATGAAAGAAATTTTATTTTTTTCCTACTAGGCTTGAAGTTAGAGACTCACCATGTTTGGATGCCTAAAATAAATATTTTATATATCATATTTAATTTAATGGCTAGCATGTCTTTTTTAAGATATCCATTTCAACTTCCAAGAAGGTTTGAGATTCTTCATGGGGATTTTGTAACTGTCTCTATTTTTAGCATATTATTTGACAAGTCTTTTTGGAGTTACTAGTTTTAGACAAGAAACAAATGGATGAGTTACTAGTTTCTTCATAGGGATTGTGTAACTCAATATTTTTAACATATTTTATGACAATGTTTTTTAAGAGTTACTTAGTAGTTTTAGCCAATAATTAATTGGAGGTTATAATATAATTTGGTGGTCATTTTTAGAGAGAATATTAAAAAATAATATTAATTATTTTATTTTATTTTTGGAGAAGAGGGGTGTTGGAATTTGAGAGGAACATTAGAAATTCATCTATAAAATGTAATAAAATACTTAGTTTCAACATCTCTTACTTTACATACAAAATTTCAACTAAAATTGTTTGAGCACTTATTTTCATTCATCAAAGGACAAAACCCCTTTGGTTTCTTGAGGGTAGTCTAATAAAAAGGTTGTATCATGCACTTCAAAGATTGTTTGGATTTTTAATATAGTTCTTCAGTATTTTGTTTGGAGGATTTCTAAAAGAATTTTGGTGCAACATATAGAGTTTACATATTTGAATATTCTTGTTTTTTGTTATATTTTTTATATTTCAATTTATTTATATGTATTTTATTAATGCCTATAAGCCCCAACATATGCAAAAATTTACTTATTATTGATAAAAATATATCAAATTGTGTTGATTATTTTGAAAATTTTTAATTCATGTACTTTATTATTTGTTCAAATTATATTTAGATGTTTTAGACTCAATTATATTATAAAAATTATAATTTTGGGTCATACAATATAATTAGATATTTGATCTTGCTAGCCTACAAGGTTAATAAAATATATGATGATTCCTAATGAAAAAGAAATCAACGTCAAAGAGAGAACAAAGAAGATTGGAAGAACACCATTTGTTTATAAAAGAGAAGATATGTTAGAAGTAGGAAGAGGAAATCATATGCTAAAAACTAAAAACATAGCTTGAAATTTTGGTTCAAATTAATCAAGGACAAGATAAGTTGGTAGCTCTCAGGGAACAAATGACATTCTCTCAAAATTCTAAAATCCTAGATCCTCCCAAAGAATCTTCAACAAAAGTGACTACATCTATATTAATAAATTTTATGTTAATTTCATACCACAGTCACCTAATCCTGTGTTCTTATAGAAAAAGGAAAAATAAAAGGAAGAAATTGAGGCCCCTCATGTTGGTGATATTAGTTGCAGACCCCAAATCTATAAGTTCTAATAATACCCCAAGCACCAAGGGTTTCAAACTTGGGAATATTACCACAAACCTATCTTCAAGTTGAGCAACTAAGTACCAATAGATGAGGTGGGTAAGAACTCCTTTGATTTTGGATCTATAAGAATAATCAAGTTTCCCTAAGGTGTTGGATGATGATTAAAAGACCTAAACACTCCCTTATAGTCTATACCCACTGCATAGTGTATCAGGTAATACTAGTGTCACAATATACCTATGTGCTAGTTTGAATATGTAACGATAAGCACCATAGCTCTTGTTCCCTTAGCACACACGCCCCGTTCGAACGGGAACCCTCTTTTCTTTCACCTTGTCGGGTCATCTTTGTCACTGCCTCATTTTGCATGCCTCCCTTTTTGATGTCTCGGATGGTCAATACTCTTTAAAGTCCCACCATAAATTGACCATGCCCTCCCCCTTTAATTTTGCTATGTTCTGGCGCCTCGCAGGGTCCCTCTGGTAGTTTGACCCTGCCAATGGCTCCGGGCCCTGCCAGGCCTGGCCATTCAGGATTCCCTCGCTGGGTTTCCCTGCTAAACCCACCATTCCTGGTGGGATCTACTCCGCATCCTCCCAGACCTTGGGGTCTGATTCCCCGTTCGTCGTTTGCTTAAAATTTTGTGGAAACCTATGATAGTCATTTTTCCCTTCAGAACCCGAGCCCTAGAGTTCTACTTCCAGGGTTCCAACCGTGCTTCACCGTCGCTCAACGACAAACCTTTGGCTATGCCCCGCCTCCCGGGTCCCACCATCATTTTTGCCGACCGATATCTGTGGGAGTCCTTGATTGCCATCGGGTGTTCCGAGCCTGACCATCCAGAATTCTAATGCCAGAATTCCGTGATGGTTCTGCCATCCATGATGGTGAATCTTTGGAGGAACTCCGCCCTTCAGGCCCCGGCTCACCCCTCACCGCCACTGTCCTGATAGAACCGAAATACTCACTGCGGCCGCTGTCCTGACAGAACCGAAATACTCACTGTGGCTTCCGTCTTATGCCTCCCCAGCCATTGGGCTGCGGGTTTCCCACCGCTGTCGCCAGCTTTTGAACTCACCAACCTTTTCTACTGCCGTACATGTATTAAATACGAGCATTAATGGTGGTTAGGGGTATAAAATATCCACTCTAACCCATCATTATCATTTCACAGGATTGCAGAGCGATTGGAGAACCTACTGTTGGCGCCCACCGTCTTCGACATCATCACGCTTGTCACCCTCAGCATCATTTCATTGACCGTAGGTGCATCCCACATCTTCCCGCATCGCGTCTTCAAGGTTGGTTTTCCATTCATGATCCAGGGGACAATTTTTCAATGAAAATTGAAGTGTCCACAATACTCCAAATTTTAGCACTATCAGAAAGAGAACGACATCCTGATTCCAACGCAACTTGAATGGGGCTAAAAGGACTCTGTTTGTGCAAGTTACGGCTGGTCAAACCTCTAGTCAAACTGGCTTCAAGGGCATCCAAAAGGTGAAAAAATGATCTCAAAAATTGACAGAACCAACATCATCATGAAGAGCTCGTCGAGATGATTCTGATGGCGTTCGTTTCATCAAAATCTGACGTCGTATGCTCAAGTTAGAAGCATTCAAACTTTAGTCAACTTGAAGGTACAACTGATGACGTCATCATGCTGACGTGGCCGTCCATACCGTACGAAACATACATGGGTGAATTTCAGTGTGACACGTGGAAGTTGAGTCAGATTGTACGGACCAATGGGAGTGCGACATGTGGCATCCAGACGACACGTCACCGGACACGTGGCAGCATCGTCAGCAACTCGGTCAGCACCTTCGGCCGAATAGCACTCTGACATGTGGCTCACAGTCAATGTACGGGTTATCTGTGTCAGCGGACACATCGGCAGGTATTGGCCAATAATGGATTGATACGTGGCAAGCTCTCAATGGGTTGCGTTATTCTGTGCATCAGCAGGGTTGTTAGTTTGTTTTAACAAAAAAGTTTCCAACGGGTTTGAACCGGTGATCTTCGGCCACCAAATGAAACACTATACCGTTACACCTGTGGTTGGTGCATTAACCATATATGGATCGCTATTTGTTTTGTTGTTAAACTGTTTGGAGTTTTGTTTTAAAACGGCCGGAGGGGGTTTTGAACCCCCGACCATGCGGGGTATAAAAAGTAAAGCCATTGCTGGGCCACGCAAGACTTCTGATATATTTGTAGGCAGCGGTTTAGTTTGTTGAATAACTCTTGGCCGAGCCTTAACCAAAAGGAATTTTAAGCCATAAACCAACAAAAACCCACTTAAAACTCTCAACAAAAAGATTGTAAAGAACAAAATAGCCAGAGTACGAGCTGATCAAGAAGGTTAAGCATTAATGTTGGTGGTTAAGCCTAATTAGGCAAATTTTATGTATAAAAAGAGAGGTAGTAGGCCTTGTTTTTCCCAAGTCTAGGTGGTGAGAACGAGAGAATGCTCAAGAGATTTTGCAGACATTTCCGCACATTAGAGGAATGTTATGCTGCTGTGCTTGAAGGAGATAGTCATTGAAGCAATTGTAACTGTTTTTGGAGTATAATCGGATCGGTCACTCCGTTGGAGATGGGCCCGGAGACGTAGTCCTTAGGGACGAACTCCGTTATCAATTGCGTTTGTCTCCTCTTTATTTTCTCTCTTTCTTTTCAGTTCATTATCTTGGCATTTATATTATGTTAATTTATTCATTTAAGCATTATAATGAGTGATCATTTACATTAAGCATTCTGTAAGCAATTTCCCTAGATCCTAAATAGATCAAGTTGGTATCAAAGCTTTGTGTGTGGCTAGTATTGCAGAATTGAATGCTAACAAGATCCAGGTTTCAACAAGGTGAAGGATAACTTGAAGAATATAATCCAGAGATTGGAAGACGAAGAGCTAATAAACCATCACAAATGGAAGTCAAAGAAGGTGGACAAAGTTCAGAGCTCGGTCCAAAGGATTTCCAGAAGCTATTTCTAGACATGAAGGTGATGGTGGACGAACTTTATGCAGAAAAGAAGAAGCATGAAAAGGGAGGTTCTTCAAAGCACAAGAAGCAGGAAGATCAGAAAGACACAGAGGAGAAAGCTCCAGAAACTCCTTCTCCTCCATCTTCTCCCTCTTCTTCTCCTCCCCCTTCTCCTCCTTCTCCTTCTCCTTCTAATGTAAATCCATTTAAGAGAAAATATAAGCTTGTTATTAAGCTAGATGTAAAATTTGAGTTACCTAAATACTGTGGGGAGTTAAATGCTGAGAAGTTAGATGATTGGGTCCAACAAGTAGAAGTGTACTATAGGATTCAAGGCCTAGTAGAAGATACTTCTAGGATCCAATTAGCCACTCTCCGGTTGGGAGGTACAGCTCTCACCTAGTGGGAGAGTAAGATTTGGGAAGAAATTGCTCGCCATGGTCATGTTAATATGTCTTGGATGGAGTTTGTTGCTACCCTTAGGAAACAATTCTATCCTTTAGGTTACATGCAACAGTTAACCATGAATTGGCAAACCTTTAGGCAATGTAAGGGGCAGTCTGTCCAGGATTATACTCATGAGTTTAGAAAATGGGCTATTGCTTTGAATGTTCACTTGTATACTCAAGACACATTACTTAAGTACATAGGTGGTTTGCATTCTTACCTTAGGCACACTATTTTGATGTTGAGTCCCAACAATCTAGATGAGGTGTCTGTTCAAGCTACTCATATAGAGTCAAGGGGTAATAACACTTTTAGTGATAACTTTTCCAAGAAGCCAGCTAAGTTCGAGGGTAAGTCTAAAGGGAAAGAAAAAGACAAAGATAAAGGCAAAGGGAAGAAGACAGCTACAACTAAGAAAGAGGGTGAGAAACCCATGTGCTCCCATTGCAAGAAAGAGGGGCATGATGATTCAAGATGTTGGAAGCTTCATCCTGAGTTGAGGCCGAAAAGATATGGGGGTAATAAAGGCAAGCAGAAGACTATTGCAGTGGTTCAACAGGATCTTGGTTCTGACTTCAGAGATGAGACAAAGATTGTTGCTACCAGAATCCAAGGTAAAGGGAAAGGTATATCTCTCTCATCTGATGCAAGTTTTTCTAATGCCAGTGCAAGTACAAGTAAAGAATCTTCTCCTAAGGTTGATAAGCAAAGAAATGAATTGTTTCACATTCGTGTTGTAACAAAACACACTAAGGTTGATACTCTGTTTGATACGGGTTCACAAGTCAACTTAATATCTGAAGAAGTTGTAAAGAAACTTAATTTGACTACAACACCTCATCCGAAACCATATCCACTTGGATGGGTTTGCAATGATGCTCAACTACAAGTAACTAAACAATGTAAATTGAGATTTGCTATCACTGCAAACTTTGTAGATGAGGTAGAAGTAGATGTAGTCCCTTTGGATATTTGTGGGCTTGTGTTGGGAAGTCCTTATCTTTATGACAGAAAAGCAATCTTTTATAGGGGGGAGAATAAGTATCATCTTTTTAAAGATGGGGTAGAATACATTGTACGGAGCACATAAGGTGAAGACTAATCTTACTTTAGTTAATGCTGGTCAAATGAAGAGGTTGGTCAACTCAAGTAAAAACTTTGTATTAATGCTTGTAAAAGCCAAAGAAGATGATAAATCTGAGGCATTCAAGGGGTGCGACCCAAAACATAAAGCTGAAATGGTCAAAATTATTTCCGCTTATGATGACATGTTTCAGGAATCAAAGGGGTTACCACCCAAGAGAGAGATACAACATGAAATCCAGTTACAGCAGGATGTGCCACTTCCTAATATTGGCATGTACCATTTATCTGTTGTAAAGAAAGTCTTTGATGTATTGAGAAAAGAAAAATTGTATGTAAAGATGTCTAAATGTGAATTTGCTAAGACATCCTTAGTGTACTTAGGCTATGTCGTAGGGGGTGGTCAATTGAAAGTAGACCCTGCGAAGGTCGAAGCTATTGTAAACTGGCCTAAGCCAAGTACAGTCACAGAGGTCAGAAGTTTCCTAGGTGCAGTTCAGTACTGGAGAAAGTTTATTGCAAATTTCTCTTATATAGCATCACCATTGCATGCATTAACCAGTACGAGAGCAACTTTTCAGTGGGGAGGTCCACAACAGAAGGCTTTCGACACTTTGAAGGGAAAGTTGAGCACCGCACCAGTTTTGGCCTTACCAGATCTACATCAACCATTTGAGATCGAGACAGATGCGAGTGGATTTCCATGGGAGCAGTACTCATGCAAGGAGGTAAACTAGTTTGCTACCACTCTGAAACTTTTTCAGGAGCAGTAAGTAACTATCCCACTTATGATAAAGAACTTTATGCTTTAGTTCAGAGTGTTAAAAAATGGAAACATTACATAATGGGGAAAGAAACTATAATCCACACTGATCACCAGCCACTTCAATATTTGCACTCACAAACTAAACTGCAACAAAGTAGGCACTTTCGGTGGATGGGTTTTCTACAACAGTTTCATTTGGTTATTAAGTATAAGAAAGGTACCCATAACAAAGTAGCAGACATGCTCTCTAGACCTCCTATAATGAATGCTTTGATAATCCTTCAGAATAGTTCTATGGTTCATGAAAGTTTTCAAGAACAATATGCTAATGATGAAAACTTTAAGGATATCTATGATGCTTTAATGAAAGGTAAACATGTAGAAGAGAAAGATTATTATGTGTAGGATAAACTGTTATATCACTTGGGAAAATTATGTGTTCCAAAGGATGAACAAGCACAGGTTATTAGAGAAGCACATACCTCATTGATTGTAGGACACTTTGGAGTAAAAAAAACATTGACTCAGCTATAGAAATATTGTTATTGGCCTTGTATGCAAGAAATTGTAACTAAGTATATTAGAGGTTGTGTTATGCGTGCAACTAGTAAGCCTGGTAATAGGAAGTTGGGTTTGTACACACCTCTACCTGTACCTTCTCGTCCATGGGAAAGTGTGTCAATGGACTTTGTTGGGGGGTTACCTATGTCTAGGAAGGGACATGATTATTTGTATGTAGTAGTTGATCAGTTCAGCAAAATGTGTATCTTAATGCCATGTAAAAAATAGGTCACTGCTGAACTGACAGCTCATATGTACTTTCAATTTGTATGGGTTCATTTTGAGTTACCTACTTCTATTGTATCGGATCGAAATTCTCGATTCTTGGGGGAATTTTGGTCAGCTTTGTGGGGACTCATGGACACTAGACTGAAGAAGAGTACAACCTTCCATTCGCAGACTGACGGGCAGACAAAGGTTGTAAACAGGACAGTTGTGCATCTACTCAGAGGTTACTGTAGTAAGCATCCTAAGTTGTGGGATGAGAATCTTCATTATGTGCAACATGCCTACAACCATGCAACACACTCTTCTACTAAGAGGTATCCTTTTGAGACATGCTTTGGTTATGTGCCCAAGACACCAATGGATTTTGATTTTGGGAAAGATGATGTTAAAGATGGATGCCATGATGCAGAGAAGGCTTTGAAGTTCATCCAGAAAGTCCAAGCAATTCATCAGGCAGTGGAAGCACGGTTGGAACAGAGCCAAGCAAAATACAAGGTTTGCCATGACAAGCATCGCACTGATCATCATTTTTAGGTTGGAGACCAAGTTTGATTACACATTAGCAAGGAAAGGATGCAAGGTGAAGGTAAAAAGCTTAAGCCAATTAGGTATGGTCCTTTTGAGATCCTTGAGAAGATTGGTACTAATGCCTTCCGCCTCAATCTTCCTCCATACATGCATATTTACTCGGTTGTCAATGTTGAGAATTTGAAACTGTATGAGCCTCCAATGATCGTAGATGAAGTCACAGACATTCAAGTTCCATCAGTTGATGACCTTTCACCAGAGTACATGTCAGAGTTTCCAGAAGATGTTATTCTCGACAGGAATGTCAGAACTTCACGAAGAGGAGATGTTTAGTACCTCAGAGTGGGCCTAAAGGGGATGCATCCAAGAAAAGCAAGATGGATCGATATTGGTAAAGTGAGGGAACTTTACCCTCACTTACTTTCCAAGTAATCAAGCTTTCAGAGGTCCAAAAGCTCTCCAATGGGGAGGCCTGATCCAGAGGACAATTTTTCAATGAAAATTGAAGTGTCCCCAATATTCTAGATTTTAGCACCATCAGAAAGAGAATGATGTCTTGATTCCAACGCAACTTGAATGGGGCTAAAAGGACTCTGTTTGTGCAAGTTACGACCGGTCAAACCTCCAGTCAAGTTGGCTTCAAGGGCGTCCAGAAGGTGAAAAAATGATCATCTCAGAAATTGACAGAACCAATGTCATCGCGAAGAGCTTGTCGAGACGATTCCGGCGGCATTCGTTTCGTCGAAATCTGATGTCGTATGCTCAAGTTAGAAGCAGTCAAACTTCAGTCAACTTGAAGGTACAACTGATGGCATCATCATGCTAACGTGGCTGTTCGTATCGTACGGAACATACATGGGTGAATTTGAGCATGACATGTGGTAGTTGAGTCAGATTGTACGGACCAATGGGAGTGCGACATGTGGCATCTGGACAACACGTCACTGGACACGTGGCAACATCGTCAGCAACTCAGTCAGCACCTTTAGTGAATAGCACTTTGACACATGGCTCACAGTCAATGTACGGGTTATCTGCGTCAGTGGACACATCGGAAGGTATTGGCCAATAATGGTTTGACATGTGGCAAGCTCTCAGTGGGTTGCGTTATTATGTGCATCAGCAGGGTTGTTAGTTTGTTTTAATAAAAAAGTTTCCAACGAGTTTGAACCCGTGATCTTCGGCCACCGAACGAAACACTATACCGTTACACCCGCGGCTGGTGCGTTAACCATATATGGATCGCTATTGGTTTTGTTGTGAAACTGTTTAGAGTTTTGTTTTAAAACGACCGGCGGGGGTTTTGAACCCCGACCACGTGGGGTATAAAAAGTAAAGCCACCGTTGGGCCACACAAGACTTCTGACGTATATGTAGGAAGTGGTTTGGTTTGTTGAATAACTGTTGGTCGAGCCTTAACCAAAAGGCATTTTAAGCCATAACCCAACAAAAACCCACTTAAAACTCTCAACAAAAAGATTGTAAAGAACAAAATACCCAGAGTACGAGCTGATCAAGAAGGTTAAGCATTAATGTTGGTGGTTAAGCCTAATTAGGAAAATTTTATGTATAAAAAGAGAGGTAGTAGGCCTTGTTTTTCCCAAGTCTGGGTGGTGAGAATGAGAGAATGCTCAAGAGATTTTATAGACATTTCCACACATTAGAGGAACGTTATGCTGTTGTGCTTGAAGGAGATAGTCATTGAAGCAATTGTAACTATTTTTGGAGTATAATCGGATCGGTCACTCCATTGGAGAGGGGCCCAGAGACGTAGTCCTTAGGGACGAACTTCATTATCAATTGCGTTTGTCTCCTCTTTATTTTCTCTCTTTATTTTCAGTTCATTATCTTGGCATTTATATTATGTTAATTTATTCATTTAAGCATTGTAATGAGTGATCATTTACGTTAAGCATTCTATAAGCAATTGCCCTAGATCCTAAATAGATAAATTCACCCTCCTGAGCATTATTTTGGTGATTTATAAGGATCTAAATGAAATAACAATCATTAAGAGGGCATAAGGTAGTAAAACATGAGATCTCGCACATAACCCACATGTTAAAAGCTTGAGAAACCCTCTAGGATGCCCTCCTCACCAAACCGGAGTTTCTCCTTGCCGCCGCTGTTCTTCGCGCAGGGAAAACGTCCTCTTCGGCCCAAGAACCTACTTTCGCCATCCGAGATAAAACAATAAACCTTGCCGCCAACGGTAATTTCCTCCCTCGGGCTCGGGCCATTGGACTTCCATGATCGGAAGTCACCATGAATACTACCATGTCAAACTACAATCTGACCCCTACCTCCCGACTGCCGGAGCCCGCCCTTCTCCTCACCGTAGGAACTTCAAAATCGAACAAATGCCTTTTGGGTCTCCCAGGCCCGGGAACCCAGAGTTCTAATTTTGGGGTTCCACCCATGATTCATCGTCTTTCAAGGTGGACTTTTGATGGTGCCTCGCCTTCTAGTTCTTGGCCTCTTGTTGACTGATGGAAGGTAACTTGATCCACAGATTGGCATCCTTACCGCCTCTGAACTCTGAGCACCGGGTCTTTGTGCCTCTTTATCCATCATCCTCACGACAAACTCTTTCGGCCCCTTCGTGCTCTGGGCCCCGCCCTTTTCCCACTTGTTGGTTTTTCTTTTGGACCAGTGTCCTTTGGATCTCTTAGGTTCCAGAGTCCGGACTTTCATCCCCGGGATTCTGAATTTCTTTTGCCATTAGGGGATATTTATCTATCACCAGAACACCACAACGACACATCTTTTCCCTGGCGATTTCGCCCAGTCCCTCTAGTCACCGGGCTTCGAACTCTTGTTCGCTACTGGATGCCGCATGAACAAAAAACGACCTTCTGCTCACCGGGCTCCATTGTCTGGGACTCCTGTCCTCGCCCGCCATTGCAAACAAAATTCTTACCCCACCCTGCCGATCGCCATCGAACTCAAAGCGAGAACACTTGCCACTAGGCCCTTGCCGCCGGGCTTCTCCGCCCGGACTTCCATCTAACGTTTGTTGTCCCAAGCGGCAAGGGGTGAAAGTCTTCCCGGTGCCGCCGGCCTGAGCCCTCAGAAGTAAAATGACATAACATCTGGCCACCTTTTAGCCCTCTGGGCCCCGGACCCCAGAGTTCCGTCTCTAGATTTTCATTTGTTGTCTGCTGCTCCAGATTGCTATCTCTCGTGAGCTCTCTAGCCCAGGACTTCTGAGTTCTCTTAAATCGATCCAAATGAGCCAAAATCTGAAATCTAACTTCAACCCACATGCTAAATTTTGGTCCTCTTCATTGCCAACCTCTTGAAATACTAGAATTTGACTGAAGGGAGTCTTTGGGAGCCTTTTGCCATGTTTTCCCTTCCAAACAACATTCCTGCCAGGGAAGTCCGACCCTCCAGGCCTGAATTGTCCAAACGCCTTTAATCAAAAGATCAGTAACATCCGAGGATAAAGGTCATGTTATGCTTGATTGACTATTTGAAATAAATGTTCTTTTCAAGGTGTTGACTAACATGAATGCTTTTGTGATCTATTGTGCTGACTTTGCCCTTGCTTGCAGAATATATGGAATTAGGTGCAGGAACTTTAGGGGCATCCACCAAAAAGGAAAAGGGGAAGAAGTTAGGAAGGACCCCTCGAGGGAAGGAAGACAAGGACCAGATGAAGTACCAATTCTAGGGCAAGCCACTTCACTCAAAAGTCACCACAGACTGGAAGGAGATCACAGACACCAACATTGGCTAGGTGGATATTGATGAATTCATGCAAAGGGTCAGGGTCAACCTGACAACAAAGAATGCAAGATTGATAAGATAGAGTGGAATAGCTAAGGCTGCTAGATTCCCTCCATCGCTCATGGCACCTGAGTTGGTCATGGCTTATCAAGAAGCATATCAAAACGACACAAGGGCAATCATTGATAAAGAGGGCAACATTCTCACTGACATGTCACTTAAGGGGATCACAAAGACCTTCCATATTCCCACATTCTAGTAGATGGAGGTCCCCACCTTAGAAGAATTCTCGGAGACATGGGATGATAATTCAGGTGTCTGTAAGAAGTCAATAAATCTACATTGGCTCAAGGAAAGACGGGGTAGCGCTGCAAAAGTTCCTTAAGAACTCTTTCGCAGTGATTTCCAAAAAGATTACCATGACCTGGTAACCATGTTGAGCAGGATTATGGGTCTCCCCGTGGCTGCCTACTTTCAAGAATGGATGGCATACTTTATTGAGCAGATCTTGCATGGAAACGAGGACGTCACAACAAAGGCTTCGTTCTACTGAATCATAAGCAACTGCTTCCATGAGTAGTTTGTTAATGTAAAGAAGAGCTCCAAATTCTATATGACTTCCTACCTTGTCTATTCCTTGGCGGATCAGAGACAGTATAGCGAGTTGTTTGTGGCACCCGATCAGGGGCAGAAGCGATGACTCAAACCCTTTGATAAATATACGTAGCTCCAGTACCAAAACTTTAAA
Source organism: Sequoia sempervirens (assembly GCA_007258455.2). Classification (NCBI taxonomy): domain Eukaryota; kingdom Viridiplantae; phylum Streptophyta; class Pinopsida; order Cupressales; family Cupressaceae; genus Sequoia; species Sequoia sempervirens. The sequence goes on from VDFB02271857.1 coordinate 25,855, forward strand.
AGGGATTACTGCAGAGTAAACGATGCCTTCATTGGCCACATTATCAGGTTAATTGCCAGACTTTGAAAGGAGGGTCTCCCACAGTGCTAGGGCGCTTTTAAAATAGTATGCCTTTCTCTATATCCAATATCCAAAGTTCACGTACATCCATGCCGAGGGCTTCACTGAAAGGCCAAATAGGCTGCCCTGATACCCCAATGTTCGAATCATCATCCTGGAGCTTTCTCAAAAACTCCAACACCTACAGGCAATCTTCAGCAACAAACATGTAATGCAGATCTCCTATCCTATGACCCTTGGCTAGGGCATGTACTGACTGCAAACCTCCTAGTGTGCTGGTAACTCTGAGAAAGAATTGAAGGATTATAATTTCTACCTACACACTGCTTGCCCACGGATGGACCCACATGGCCACATAAAGAAGGCGCTGGGGCCGACATATGCCCATCTTCACCACATTGAGGATTTTTGGGCCGACTACTAGGATGACAAGGAAGTACGTGCAAGGCACTACATGCGAATGACTATACAGTTCCTAAGGAGGGTGCAACCATTCCCCGTACCAGACCAAGTCGAGGAGAATGAGTCTACCATAATGCATCCCAGGTACCCTGTAGTCACCAACCTAGCAATACCATCAATTGACTGGGATGAATAGGAGGTCGATGACCTAGATACCATAACCTAGCCAATCTTAACTCGTACCAAGGAGTGGATCAATGGGCAAGTGGCTCATTTAAAGCAACAGGGAGTAATCTTGACTTATGAAGGGCTCAAAAGCAAGCCAAGTGCCATAGAAGATGTTGCTTCCGCCACTTCAACTTGTGGGACCTCCAAGTCTCCTCCAGTCACCAGGTCTAGGAAAAGAAAAGGAATAGAAACCAAGCAATCTCCAGACCCTAAGGCCTATGTAAAGAAAGAAATGGGAGGCTCACCTCCCAAAAGGCTCAAACAGGCAGGGACTACTGTGGAACAACCTTTAACCCAAGAGAAAGAAGCAGAGGTTGGGGATCAATTGCAGCCTCCCTTGGCTCTCTCTGCCCCTCCTGTTGCACCACCCACCTCCCTGGCTATGGTTGTTGCATCCCCGCCGGCAGTGGACATTTCTGTCCATCTTGCCCCTTCACCTCCGGCCAAGTCTGTGATAGTTATTGACTCCTCTTCTGCCATGACTTCTCCCCCTTCCTCTGCTGCTATGTCACCAATCACATCACTCCCTCTCGCAATAATAACTGCACCTGTTCCCACTGCCACTATTCCCAAGGCCCTTTCAAGGCATATGCAGAACCTTCCCCTGGAGCTCTCCCAGATCGTAATGGATCTGACTCTCCAAGTGGCCCTTGCACAAGTCCTCGCTACTACTCAACCTTTACAACCACTGACAAGGCCACCGACTATGGAGGCCACAATGCTAATCTCTAAGGAGTGGGAGGAACGAGAGCAGGAGGCCTTGAAGCCTGTTGAGGAGGTTGATGAATACCATGAGCATCTGGAGTACGAACACCGAACCATTGACAGGGTGGCTTATGAGGAGGAAGAAATGGGCTCTTCCAAGACTGGGGGCGAGGAAGATGGCTCGGGTGCTAGGGAAACTATTCAAACCTTTGATGGTGACCTTGAGGAGAAAATGGCACAGCAGCTAAAGGACATTGGGGTAGAAGCAGAGGGGTCACCCCATGATGAAGAAGGGAAGCCACCAAAAGAATAGCAGCAAAAGGATTTAACTAAGGGTGAAACACGTGTCGTCAGAAGCCCCGAGGCTGAGTGTACTAAGGAAAGGAAGGAATGAGAAACAACAAGAAAAGAAAGTCCCATTCAACAACCACCTACCAGGCTGCCTATCAAATACCTCGTATTTGTCCATGACTTTGATGAAGAGGAGGAGGATGTTGCCAAAGAGAAAGAAAGATCCTTAGAGGGAAAAGGAGCATAAATATTAGCTTTGACAGAGAAGGGCGAGGGTGACCATGATTCACCCAAGGGGAAATCTGCTATACCCAAGTGGTTGGAGAAGTAGCTTGAAAGAAAAACCCATGTGCTGAAGGACCCAAAGGCAAGGTTAGAGGCCATCTTGGCTCGAGCCCAAATCATGAAGAAAAAGGAGAAGAAGCCTAAGGTTTGATCTAGAATAACAATGGATGCTTCTGGCTCTCGAGTAGCACAAATTGCAACGCCCATGATTGGCCAAGCTGGAGTAAGTTATAACATCTCCACCATTGACTTGGGAACCACAACCAGAGAGTAGAAGGTCAAGCACCTTGAGGAGTCAGTGGCTATAGTGGTGCATCTAATAAAGCAAGATAAAATCTCAAAGGATGAGCTCAAGGCATAGGTTGCAGCCTTAACAGATTACATACAACAATGGTCTTCAATAGACGACTTACCTACTACATCCACAGCCACACCTCATTTTCTTTCCAAGGAACAGATCGAGAAGATGGAAAGAAGAAAGAACTTGGAGAAGACCATAGAGGACTAGTTCCGATGAGTCTCATATGTCGGAAACATGGGAATTAGCCGCACTGTGCGAACAACCAACAAGTTCTTGGACCTGATGCAGTCTCTAGAGAGCACAAGGAAGCTCTGCACCGATTTCCCTGCAACCTACAATTCCACCTTTCCAAGGATTGAAGCTATCCTTTAGCTACCTAAAGCCACGTGGAAGAAGAAGCTCACATTTAAGAAAGAAGATCACTGGCTAATGGATATATGGCGCCGAGACTTTGACAACCAGAAAGAGAGACTAGAACAAATCATAAGCAAGGTGGATCCAGACATTGAATGGATCAAAGAAATCCAAGTAGAATGTGCTCAATACCTTAAGATGATGATGGACTATGATATGCCTACTGTGCAAATGGATCCAGAAAAGATAAAACCTTACTTCTAGGAGAAGATGAAGGACGGGATGGTTGGAGATATCACAACGGAGTTTCTAAGTTTTGTTGCCCGCGCCTTTGATCAATATGAGCTGTTCAGAGACCAAGGCTCAAAGTATGATGAGGATTGGAAAAGGCTAGAGGATAATGCAAAGGAATGGAGCTACCAGGTGTTACGATGTGAAATCATCGAAATAGACAAACTCCAGGCGATCGTCCTCAAGTTCATAGAATACACAGCTTCTAAGGGACAGGAGGACAGGCTTATCAAAGATGAAGAATTTCCTGAAGAGTAGCTACAGTGAAAACAATAATTGACTAAAGGACAAAAGAGCTACAGTGCCGTCAACAAAAGGACAAAATAGGGCAGAGACAAAATGTAATTTTAAATTGTGATATATTGGGGGGTAAGGTGAAACCCTATTTTGTAATGAATCTTGGCCACACAATAAGAATTAATCTTGGCTATTCATTAGATCTTTTGGGCACTATAAATAGGGCTCCCCTCTCATTTGCAAAGAGAGTTGAGTTGTAAAGACATGCTGCAGAAATTTATAAAGAAAAGGTATTGACTTGGTGTATTTTCTTATTTTCTCTCATGTTACTTGATTCAATCTCCAATGTTAGATGTTTGAATTAGGTTTTACTGTTGTTTTAGTTAACTATCTTCTTTCTTTGGGTAGATTTTAGGAATTTTGTTCTGTGATTATGAAAATTCCTGCCATGTTGATGATTTCTTTGTCCATACTTTTTGTTGTTTGCTGATGGTAGATAGCTGTGCAAAGTTAGCCTGGACGTAAATTCAAAACTGCTCCAAAACATTTGTTTTTTATTAATGCATGTACATGGTGAATGAAGGACAAAGTATCTACAGACCTTAGAAGATAGCACAATTTCTATGATACTGCAAAATCTCTGGTTAAGTGGGATATGGTTTTGAGAAATTGTCTATTGCAGAAACTCTATTGTCACTATTCATAGTTAGTTGCAGACTTAGGAACTTTCCTTCTTCCTTGCCTTTTATTTTTTTTAATGACTAACCTATGCTAAGGTTCATTGCACATTGTAAAGGGAAATCCAACAACAAAATAGAGTCCAAGACTGCTGTTTGAACCTACAGCCAATGCATAACAACTTTCCATCTCAAGAACTCTATTTCAAGATCCAACTTCCATGCTTTATAACCCATCCGTAAGACCACCTTGTGATTCCAGCAAATCACATCAAACAATTAAGATATTCCAAGCATTGTCATGACCTGACATCCGAGAGACCTTAGGATAGTGTTTTGTAATCTAATTATGAAAGATTGTCTTTCAAGAGAGGTAGTGCACCTACGCACTGCCTATGTTGAAAAGTGCATAAAAACACCATCAACAGAACTGGCGCTAGAAGGAGGGCCGACAGTGTAAATACCAAGTTAAGGGTTAAAAGTGAAGCTAGATCGAATCGGATCATTCTCCCCAGAAATATTTCAAAGAGTTTTGCGGTCAACACCAAACAAGGGAGTATTTGAAGAATTGCAACCTCCTACAAGGACAAAGAGAGCTAAAGAAAGTAGCGTTGCCTCTTCCTCTTCCTCCATTCCACCCTCACCTTCATTTGGCTAGCCTTTGTCTTCCACCCAACCATCTCAAAATGCATTTGCACCTCCTGTCTTCGGCAGCCAGGGGATTGCTCCTCTCCTAGCCCTTCCAGCCTAGGGTACTCTCCAGTTAGCTGCAGTTCAAGTATAGTCCCAGATTGTTGTTGTATTGTAGATATAGCCCCAAATTATTGTTCCCCAACAGCAGATACCACCTCCGCCACCCTCCATGGCTTGGTTAGCACATAACCCTTCGTCGATACATTTCACTGCCTACAATGATATGACCAAGAAACCAAAGGGATTTTGTTCAAAGTTTCATTCGCACGACCTACAAAGAACAGCTGAGAAGCATATCAAAAAATTCGAGACAACGATTATCAAAATGCAAGTTGACTACAAGGACATTGCATGCCACCTCTTTTCGCATTCATTGGGGGAAGAGGCTTTCTATTGGTACATCAATCTACTGAGGGGATCCATTACTTCATGGACTCTAATGAAAAATTCCTTCCTGCAGAAATACAAGATCCCCATCAGCCCTTCGAAGCTTTACTAGCAGTTCATGTCTGTCAGAAGGGAAGTCAACAAACCTATTGGCTCCTTCAACGACTGCTTTCATCGAGCCTACACAAAGATTCAGGACCCATACCTTCATAATGATGTCGCGGCTCTCCCAGTCTACTATGCAGCATTAGAGAACCTCACCTTAGTTTTGGTGAAAAGGATGCAACTGCCGCCCACCTCATTGGTGGTGGCCTATAAAGAGGCCATTATTGCCAGTGCAGACTTGGGGCAGAATATCTCCAGCTCACTGCCTTCTCTGGGGCCAATAGCTCACCTGATGCAGATTCAGGGGCTTAATCAGGCGTTTGCTCATCAAACCCCTCTTATGAACCAAGTACCTCAATTACCTATTGTACCACATCTAGGGAAACCATTGAATTATGCACCTCCTACGCCTTCCTATTTGCAGCCCTAGCAATAGTATAATTATTCTCAGGCGGCCCCACAATAGCAGTCGTATTCCCAGCAACCCTAGGCGCCATTGTACCTATCAAGACTAGAGTTTCCTCTAGCTTATCAGAATCAGCCGGCGGCCCCGCCCGCTTTTCTCCAAAATCTGACACCGCCACTGGGGAACGGGACTGAGAAAGATAAGTTAGAGGAACTAACTGAAATGATAAAGAAAATGTCCATGAAAATGATGCACCTAAAGAATTAAAATAACCAGTTATAAGCCTCCCAGCATAATTTTCAGGCTAATCTTAACCGAGACAGCTGAGATAATAGGGACAGTAGGGATAATCAAGAAGTATGCACTTCCTCCAGGCAGAATTATGATAGGGGAAAAATGCCAATTAGAATGCAGAAAGGAGACCTTCTCAGAGGCAGAATCACACGTGGAACACTAGGCCCAATAATGGAGGAGTCCCTATGCCTTTCGATCAACTGACAAGTAATGACAAAATGACTAGCAGAGTATACCTTGCCAAGGTAGCCTTGTCTAAATGGTGTCGAATTCATAAAACCAGTAGAAATTCTGAGTTGGATTATCCTGAGTTCCAGATAGCTAATGAAATATTCCAAGTGGAGGTACAAAATGCAGTTGACAATGCCTGCTGTAGGGACATCGTCCCATCCGAGCCATATGATTCCTCTTGTCTCGTAGTTAATCAAGCACCGTTTCCGTGATTTGACCGCAACGAGCCCGAAGCCGAGCCTGCCCCTGTTACGGTGAAGAAGTACAAGAGGTAAGTAGTGAACAAACTTTGGCTCAGCTCTTTGATTCAATAGATAATGGTCCTATAGATGAAGAAGAGTCATTTGTAGATGAGGTCCACATATTCCATCAAAGGTCGACTCCCTACTTCCTTAGGAATAGATAGGCGGATGGACCCTTTACAACTTCTACCCCACCAAACAATTTTTCCACCCCGCCTGATCCTAATGCCAGCAATAACCCTGGACTTCCTCATATGCCTACCCAATACCTCAACAAGAATGGATCTCAAAACCGGTCATAAAATCGGCCTCAAGGCCAATCCCAAAATTTTTCTAGTCAAACAAAGGTTCAACCTCCTAGTTCTGCCATAAGTCAAGCTTTTAGTTCAGAAATTGAGCAAATGGGTGAATATGTAGTAGAAGAGTTCAAGAAGGTAAAAATCAGCTTATCAGCCTTCGAATTGCTCAAAGTCCCTACTGTAAGGCATGCCTTCTTTAGGGTTTTTAATGGCACCCCATTGTCCAGTATGACTCCAGAAACGTCAAGCAAAAAAGTTACCTTTGAAGAGTCTAGGAAGGAACCAGATAAATAGGATAATGCTGGGAAAAGGAAAGATATCCCTGAAAATCAACTTGCGAATAAAAAAATTAAAAGGGAACCAGAGCAAGCTAATAGGTATATTTCCAAGGACCAGCCATTTAGGCAAACTAGGGATATGGCAAATGATAAGAACAAAGGTCAGATAGCTCACATGGACACGCCTATGGGTATCTTCCAAGGGAGACCAGAAACTCCCCCTTTCCTGACCACCATTAGGATCTTTGGGAAGAACCTGCATAACTGCCTACTCGATTCAAGAGCGTCTGCCAATGTCATGCCCTTGGCAGTATGCAAGGATCTTGGCATCACCCCCACACCTTCAAGGAGGAAGGTGACCCAGCTAGACAAAACAAAGATCAATATTGTGGGTGAAATAAATTGTATCCTGATGCAGATTGCTATAGACTCGTGGATACAATAGGTCATTGATATTCAAGTGGCTGACATTCCCGATGCATATGGGATTATCTTGGGAAGGGAATTCACCAAGGCACTGAATAGATACATCGCCACAGACCTTTCTCATATGTGGCTACCATGGAAGGGGCTGCCAAATCAAATCCGTATCGACCATGAACCCCATATGAAATACATGATCACAGAGTACAATAATATCAATGAGGTGATGTTCGTCGAGACTGATCTAGGGAATTACCGCCATTTTTCCTACCAAAATGAGGTCGAGCCTCAGGAGGAAGGTACAGACGAAGTGTTATTGGTGTTGTGTAGTCCTTCGACTGTTTCTACACAAATGCCCCAGACACAGAAATGTTGATAGAAGCCAATGATGAGCCCGATAAGGATGACAACTGGGGACTACTCAATGGCTTCTAGGAATTCATGGAGAAGTGCGCAAGAGATTTGCTCAACTTAGGGACCTGAATGAATTTACAGAATCTCTTGTTACCAAACTAGTGCAGGGTTCACAATGCTGCCCATTCTGAGTTTGATTGTTGCTTGTGTCAAGCAGCAGTTGCACATGTTAAAAAATCAGCTACTCTTTAGATAGAAATGCCAAATGAGGCACCAGTAGAACCACCTGTTGATCAATGCATCAAACTAGAAGATTCCCCTAAGGTCATAGGGCTAGCCACCCAATTGAAAGGGAACAAAAGATTAATTAGTCCTGAAGACAAAGAACCCTCTGCATGCTGGACACTCTGATTTGACGGATCCAAGTCCAAGCAGGGAGCCAGAGCTGGGTTCGAACTCATCAGCCTAGCGGGTAAGACATTTCTCACTGCCCACAAATTGCAGTTCTATTGCACCAATAACATAGCAAAATATGAGGCCTTAGTCCTTGGCCTTCTCATGGCCTTGAAGAAAAATGTTAAAATGTTACAAGTTTTTAGGGATTCTAAGCTCGTGGTTAAACATGTCAGGAAGTTGTATTCCTATCATGACTGAAGACTTACAAACTATAGGCATAGGGTTTGGGATCTCTTGGACGGCTTAGATGCATTCAATATACAATTGATCCCTCATGCTTAGAATCATACAACTGATGTCTTAGCTCAAGCAGCCAGCACTCTACAACCCCTTTCTCTATCTAGGCTCAAGAAATTTACGGTTGAGCTGACATCCACGCCATTGGTCCCAAATAATGTTACCCACTTGCAAGTCTTCAATGATGAAAAACATATCCTTTAATTCATCACAAGTTTTGATATCTTCGTAGCTCAAATAATTGATGAAGTTGATCCACATGAAGCCGAACTGGACATAGAGAGGGTTATTAACCTCAAAACTAATATGATCCCTAGGGGTATGGTTTAGTTGGAACGCATATTTGGCTTTGACCAGATCAGAGATTAGAATCAACAAACGAAAAAAAGAGGCTATAAGCAACCAGTGTAATGCTCACAACCTTGGAACAACTGAGGAGATCAAGAATGCTTTTATCAGTAAGGTGTGCACGCCAGAGGAAAAGAATGGAATCACAAGTGTGTTGCGGAGGTACCATGATGTGGTGGCATAGAGTTACAAAGATTTAAAAACATATGACACTTCTGTCATTACTCACACCATCCCTCTTAAGATGGAGGTGAAGCCATTCCGCCAGCGGCAGTGCCCTATCAATGCCTTGCTGGAACCTATTGTCTACAAAGAGGTGCAGAAGTTGCTCTCAGCAAGAATCATTTTTTTGGTTAGGCATTCTACATGGGTGGCCAACTTAGTCCTGGTCAGAAAAAAGAATGGGGAGATTAGATTGTGTGTAGATTTTTGCAATCTAAACCGTGCCTTAGAGAAAGACAACTATCTAGTACCTTTGTTGGATGAAGTACTGCAGATCGTCAATAGCTCCCAGATGATGTCTTTCCTTGATGGATACTCCGGGTATAACCAAGTAATGGTACAGTATGAGGATCATCACAAAATGGCGTTCACCACTAAGTGGGGGACGTTCGCGTACAAAAGGATGTCTTTTGGGCTCATCAATGCTAGCACTACCTTCCAACGTGCCATGGATATCGCCTTCAAGGACTTAATTGGCAAGTGCATAATCATCTACATGGATGATTTGACCTTGTTTTCTAAAAAGTGGGGTGATCACGTCTCTGATTTATGCAAGGTATTTCAGAGATGCAGGGGGTTCGGGGTTTCCCTTAACCCCAAGAAGTGCATTTTCAGAGTGACTGAAGGTAGGTTGCTCAGGCATATCATTTCAGAATAGAGAATCTCCATAGACCCTGAACGTATCGAGTCCTTACTCAAAATCCCGCCCCTAGGAAGCAAGAAAGAATTAAAATCTTTCTTTGGAAAGATCAACTTCATTCAGAAATTCATCACAGGTTTCGCAGAGATTGTTAAACCTCTCAATGCTATGCTGAAACAAGATGCCAAAGTTGAATGGACACCCGATGCCAAAAAATCCTTCAAAGAAATTAAATGGGCCATCGCTGAGGCACTTGTGTTAGTTAGCCTAGATTATCTAAAGCCTTTCTACATCTACTCATTTGCTTCAGAGCATTCCTGTGCAAGCATGTTGAACTAGAAGGATGATGAAGGAAATGAACATCCGATCACCTTTATGAGTGCTCCCCTCAAGAATGCTGAATTATGATATCACAACATTGAAAAGCAGGCATATGCCCTCGTCAGAGAAGTGAAAAAAATTAGATACTAAATTTTACGTAATAAGGTGTTTGCCATTGTTCCCGACCCAACAGTAAAAATGTTGCTCATGTAGAATGAATTGGGCGAATGAAGAGCTAAATGGGTTACCCTACTCCAAGAATATGACATGGAGATCCAACCAATGAAGCTGGTGAGAGGATAGACACTCACCCGCACAATTGTTGAAACAATAGCAGAAGTTGGACCCGAACTCATTGTGCAGCAATACCAGCTTGAGAATGTCTCCTCCATAGAGTGGTACTAGAATGTCGTCTACTATTTGCTGAACCATAAATGTCCACCACACCTGCAAGGAGTCCAAAAGTGGGCCCTTAGATTGAAAAGAAATGGCTACATGCCGCAGGGTTCCATTCTTTACAAGAAGAATCATGAAGGTATCTATTTAAGATGTCTTGGCAAGGAAGAAGCAGATCGAGTCTTGAAAAAGTTCCACAACAAATTTGGCATGGGACATGGTTTTGGTTCTTCCATAGTACATCAGATATTGAGAGTAGGATATTATTGGCCAACCGTCTTCAAGGATGCCCATTGCCATGTCCGTTCATGTCACACATGTCAGACCGCTGCCACTAGGGAAAAGAATGATGTTGTCCCACTGTAGCTTGTGTTGGAGGTAAGGCTATTTGCGCAATGGGGTCTCGACTTCATGGGTTCGGTAAGCCCTCCATCATCTGCTGGACACAGGTACATTCTTACCGCTACTAATTACTGTACTAGATGGATGGAAGTAATAGTATGTAAGCAATGCACAACTGAAGTAGTTACTAATTTCCTAGAAAGTTTCATTTTGAATCGCTTTGGTTGTCCTTATGCTTTGGTGTGTGATAATGGACCTGTGTTTGCTTCATTGAAATTTGCTAGTTAGGCATTTGACTATGAAATTGCCCTTAAATTTTTATCTAATTACTACCCCCAAGGCAATGGCCTTGCCGAGTCTACAAATAAAAACTTGATTACTGTAATAAAAAAGCTACTAGACAGAAATCCCAAGGACTGGCATACCCAACTCCGTTTCACCCTTTGGGTTGATCACACTTGCCACAAGGCTGCCCTCGGCGATTCCCTGTTCCACCTTGTTTATGGCCTAGAACCTATATTCCCCATCTATTTGAAGATTCCTACTCTTCAGTTCATCAATAATTTTTTATGAGGGAGGAGATCGTAGGGAAGCTCGGTTAGCTGAGCTCTTGCATTTAGAGGAAGTCCGAGACCATGCAATAGAAATTTTTTCCAAACATTAGGGCATAGTTAAGAGATGGTTCGATCGCCGAGCGAAGATCAAAGCCTTTAGAATTGTAGATTTGGTCCTGTATTGGGACAAGGCCCATGAAAAGAAAGGGGGACACAACAAATTCGACAAGCTCTGGCTTGGCTCCTTTCAAATAGCTGAGATTTTAGGAGATAATGCCTTCCGCTTAAAGACCTTAACTGGTGAGAACGTCTCGTTGCCAATTAACGAGTAGCACCTGAAGCATTACTTCCAGGCTTGAGCTCGTTCGAGCTCTTTTTTGTAAATATTTGTACATAGGTTAGGGTAGTTTACTTTCTGGCTTGCTTGCATTTTGTCTAGGTCGCTCTTTTTGTTTTCTCCCTCCTGATAATTTTGTCTCGAAAGTTGTTTCCCGCCCCTTTGCGGTGGTCGTGCTTGCTCGACGAGCAGTTTACTTTGTTGTCCGTTCTTTGTATTCTTTGGCTAAACATTCACTCTCGATTATGGGTCTTTGAAAGCTGCTCGTGAATGATTTTTGTGCTTGAACTTTGCTTAGAACTTGACCCTTAGTTGGATCTACTTACACACATCTTGGATTTCGCACAAAACACATAATAATCATTTCTAAAGGATCGTGCCATGGTTTTTATGACACCCTAGTGAGTGAAAAATCTCAAGTCTACTCCAGTGACCACTACAGTCTCAAACCCATTGTAGGCTTCAGTGCTTACTTGGTTGAACTAAATGATAAAAGAGAAATGAACATTGAAGGAAATATGAAAGCAAAAAAAAAAAAGTAAAGGAATCCTGAAAATAAATGACCGTATGGGTGTTTGGGCAACTCTACCGGGGCTATGGATGCCCAGCCGATAGTAGAGCAATATCCATGAGATTGCAGCAACAACTCCGTCAGGGCTATGGATACCTGACTGGCAGTAGAGTAATGTCTAGGTTACTTTTGGTGTCAGACGATTTATGTAGCTCGCTCGGTTGACTTGGTAACCCTGGTCACTTTCCTGAGGAAAGGAATGAATTCACTACACACACTTCTGAGATGTCCTGTAAGCTGACCCAGTTAAGGATCTTGTCCTCCCAGATTATCTTTGGAAGCCACTCCTGGTCTGTGAAACCAGAGATTCTAGGTCCTGAATGAATATTTCTCCTTAGAATGCTTGGGAGTGTTCTCTAGCGAAGTTTCCATTTGTTGTGCCCTTAGCACACATGCCCCATTTGCAATGAAGACCCTCTTTTCTTTCGCCTTGTTAGGTCATTTTTGTCACCGCCTTGTTTTGTGTGCCTCCCTTTTTGATGTCTTGGATGGTTAATACTACTTTAAAGTCCCACCATAAACTGACCATGCCCTCCCCCTTTAATTTTGTTGTGTTCTGGCACCTCGTGGGGTCCCTTTGGCAGTTTGACCCTACCAACGGCCTCGGGCCCTGTCGGGCCTGGCCGTTCGGGATTCCCTCGCTGTGTTTCCCCGCTGAACCCACCATTCCCAGTGGCATCCACTTCGTGTCCTCCCAGACCTTGGGGTCTGATTCCCCATTCGTGGTTTGCTTAAAATTTTTTGGAAACCTCTAACGGCCGTTTTGCCCTTCAGACCCCAAGCCCCAGAGTTCCGCTTTCGGGGTTTCGACCATGCTTCACCGTCGCTCAATGGCGAACCTTTGGCTGCGCCCCAGCTTCTGGGTCCTGCCATCATTTTTGCCGACCGATATATGTGGGAGTCCCTGACTGCTATCGGGTGTTCCAAGCCTGACCATCCAAAATTCTGATCCCAGAATTTTATGATGGTTTTCGCCATCCATGACGGTGAATCTTTGGAGGAACTTTGCCCTTCAGGCCCCGACTCGCCCCTCACCACCTCAATCCCGACTGAATCAAAATACTCACTGTGACAGCCATCTTGCACCTCCCCGGTCGTCGGGCCAAGGGTTTCCTTCCGCCGTCGCCAGCTTTTGAACTCACCAACCTTTTCTGCTGCCATACCTGCATTAAATACGAGCATTAATGGCGGTTAGGGGTATAAAATACCCACTCTAACCCGTCATTATCATTTCATAGGATTGCAGAGTGATTGGAGAACCTGTTGTTGGTGCCCACTATCTTCGACATCATCACGCTCGTCACCCTCAACATCATTTCATCGACCGTAGGTGGATCCCACATCTCCCCGCATCGCATCTTCGAGGTTGGTTTTCCATTCACCCTCCTGAGCATTATTTTGGTGATTTCTAAGGATCTAAATGAAATAACAATCATTAAGAGGGCATAAGGTAGTAAAACATGAGATCTCGCACATAGCCCATGTGTTAAAAACTTGAGAAACCCTCTAGGATACCCTCCTCACCAAACCAGAGTTTCTCCTTGCTGCCGCTATTCTTTGCATAGGGAAAACATCCTCTTCAGCCCCAAGACCTGCTTTCGCCATTCGAGATAAAATGATAAACCTTACCGCTGACAAAAATTTCCTCCCTCGGGCCTGGGTCGTCAGACTTCCATGATCAGAATACCGCTGCGTCAAACTACAATCTGACCCCTGCCTCCCAGCTACCGAAGCCCGCCCTTCTCCTCGCCGTAGGAACTTCAAAATCGAACGAATGCCTTTTGGGTCTCTCGGGCCCAGGAACCCGCAGTTCCAATTCTGGGGTTCCACTCGTGATTCGCTGTCCTTCAAGGCGGACTTTTGACGACACCCCGCCTTCTGGTTCCTGGCCTCCTGTTGACCGATGGAAGGTAACTTGATCCACAGATCGACATCCTTACCGCCTCCAGACTTTGAGCACTGGGTCTTTGTGCCTCTTTATCTGTCGTCCTCATGGTAAACTCTTTCAGCCTCTCCATGCTCCGGGCCCTGCCCTTTTCCTGGCTATTGGCTTTTCTTTTGGACTAGTGTCCTTCAGATCTCTTAGGTTCTAGAGTCCAGACTTTCATCCCCGAGATTATAAATTTCTTTCGCCATTAGGGGATATTTATCTGTCACCAAAACACCACAATGACACATCTTTTCCCTGGTGATTTCGCCCCATCCCTCTAGTCACTGGGCTCTGAACTCCCATCCACTGTTGGATGCCACGTGAACAACAAACGACCTTCTCCCTGCTGGGCTCCATCGCCCGGGACTCTTGTCCTCACCTGCCGTTGCAAATAGAATTCTTACCCCACCCCTCCGACCTCTAGGCTCCACCCTTCTGATTGCCGTCAAACTCAAAGTGAGAACACTTGCAGCTAGGCCCTTGCAGCCGGGCTTCTCCCACCTGAACTTCTGTCCAACATTTTCCATCCCAAGCAGCGAGGGGCGAACGTCTTCCCGGTGCTACGGGCACCGAGCCCTCAAAAGTAAAATGAGATAACATCTGGCCACCTTTTAGCCCTCCAGGCCCTAAACCGCAGAGTTCCATCTCTGGATTTCTGTTTGCTGTCTGCCGCTCCAGACTGCTATCTCTCGACAACTCTCCAGCCCAGGACTTCCGAGTTCTTTTAAACCGATTCAAATGAGCCTAAATCTGAAATCTAACTTCAAGCCACATGTTAAATTTCAGTCCTCTTTAGTGCCAACCTCTTGAAATACTAGAATTTGACCGAAGGGAGTCTCTGGGAGCCTTTTGCCATGTTTTCCCTTCCAAACAACATTCCTACCAGGGAAGTCTGGCTCTCCGGGCCTGAATTGTCCAAATGCCTTTAATCAAAAGATTAGTAACATTTGAGAATAAAGGTCATGTTATGCTTGATTAACTATTTGAAATAATTGTTGTTTTTAAGGTGTTGACTAACACAAATGCTTTTGTGATCTATTGTGCTGACTTTTCCCTTGCTTGAAGAATATATGGAATTGGGTGTAGGAACTTCAGGGGCATCCACCAAAAAGGACAAGGGGAAGAAGTCAGGAAGGACCCCTTGAGGGAAGGAAGACA